>BQNB010027166.1:2418-19174 GCA_026074375.1 Tanacetum coccineum | reverse complement strand
GGGAATAATGCTAGTAGATCTGGATAAGCTAGGGGTCAAGTTACCGCACCTGATGTTCAAGAATGCACTTTTGTTGGATTCATGAAGTGTAACCCTGGTAATTTCTGTGGTACCGAAGGAGCTGTTGAGCTTAGGAGATGGTTTGAGAAAATGAAAATGACTTTTGGGATAAGCGAGTGTGCGAAAGATAAGAAAGTTAAGTTTGCTGCTGTTACACTACGAGGACCTGCACTGACTTGATGGAACTCTAAAGTCGCAATTTTGGGACTAGATGTTGCTAACCAAATGGGGTGAACTGAGATGAAGAAATTGATAACAGCAGAGTTTTGTCCTGCTAAAGAGCTGCAAAGAACGGAAAACGAGTTATGGATCATGAAGGTCAAGGAGTATAACATGGTGGTTTATACTCAAATATTTAATGAGTTAGCTTTGATGTGTCCATGGATGGTCAAGTTAGAAAGTGTGAAAGTTGATGCTTACATCTGAGGATTGACTGATAACATCAAGGGTGAAGTTACATCTTTTAAGCCTACCAATTTCAATGAAGTTGTGCGTATGGCACATAAGTTGATGGGACAAAAGTTGCAAGCTAAGAATGAAAGGATTCTTGAAGGAAATAAGCAAAAGTTGGAGAACTTTCAAAGTGGGAACAGTAGTGGTAAGAGCAACCACAAGGATAACTCTCGCCAATCTTCGCAGAATAATCAAAAGCAAGGGAACACACGAGCTATGACTACTGCTCTAAATGAGGGAAAGGTATCTTCTGGATCACTTCCTGTGTGTGAACGTTGTTTTACTCGCCATGTTGGGCAATGTATGATCAAGTGCCACAAGTGTGGAAAGATTGGGCACAAAGCGAGGTATTGCAAGGAGAAGAATGTCGCCACGGGTGAAAACGCTCAGCCCATTTGGACTTGTTATGATTATGGAGAGCAAGTTCATATGAGGAACCGATGCCCAAAGAAGGTTAAGCAAGAGGAAGTTGGAGAAGTTTGTGGCCGAGCTTATGCGATTAAGGATGCTGAGCCGCAAGGTCCGAATGTAGTTACGAGTACGTTTCTACTTAATAACCGCTATGCTTTTGTTTTATTTTATTCTGGTTCCGATAGGAGTTTTGTGGACACTAGATTTAGTTCCATGCTTGATATCGATCCGGTTAAAATAGATACCGGTTACAAGGTAGAGTTAGCTGATGGAAGGGTAGTTAGTACGATCACTGTTTTAAAAGGTTGCACTTTGAATTTAGTGAACCATCTTTTTGAAATCGATCTCATGCCGATTGAGCTTGGTACGTTCGACATTATAATTGGTATGGATTGGCTTGTCAAGCACGATGTCGTTATCATTTATGGTGAGAAGGTTGTTCGTATACCTTACAGAAACAAGACGTTGACAGTCGAAAGTATTAAAGGTGTGTCCCGACTAAAGGTCATATCTTGTATTAAAGCCCGTAAGTATATCGAACGAGGTAGTCATTTGTTTTTGGCACATGTGACCAAGAAGAAACCGAAGGAGAAGCGATTGGAAGACGTGCATGTAATTCGTTACTTTCCTGAGGTGTTTCTTGACGATTTGCCAGGACTACCACTGCCGAGGCAAGTAGAATTTCGAATTGATCTGGTACCGGGGGCTGCATCTGTTGCACGTGCACCGTATCATTTAGCACCGTTTGAGATGAGAGAGTTGCTGGAGCAATTGTGAGAGCTGTTGGAGAATGGATTAATTTGTTCGAGTTCATCACCGTGGAGAGCACCGGTGTTGTTCAGGAAAAAGAAAGATGGGTCATTTCGAATGTGTATTGATGACCGCAAATTGAACAAGTTTACTGTCAAGAATTGTTATCCTCTCCCGAGAATCGACGATTTATTTGATCAACTTCAAGGTTCGAGCGTGTATTCCAAGATCGATCCGCGATCAGGATATCACCAGCTTCGCATTAACGAAGAGGACATTCCAATTACTGCATTTAGAATCGTATGGTCACCTTATGAGTCCCAGTGATGCTGTTTGGACTACAAAAAACAAACAAAAAAACCCAAAAAAAAAATGACCAAATACGCCTGCTATGTTTATGGACTTGATTAACCGAGTATGCAAGCCATATCTTGATAAGTTTGTCATTGTATTCATCGATGATATTTTGGTTTATTCCAAGGACAAAGAAAAGTATGGAAAGCATTTAAAGATTATTTTGCTGCTTAGGAATGAGAGATTGTATGCCAAATTTTCTAAGTGTGATTTTTGGCTAGATTTGGTACAATTCCTTGGTCACATGATTGATCGTAATGGTGTTCATGTTGATCCTGCAAAGATCGAAACCATTAGGAATTATGCTGCACCGACGACGCCAACAGAGGTGAGGCAATTTCTTAGATTGGTTGGTTACTATCAAAGGTTTATTGAGGTTTTCTTTGATCTCAACGCCAACTGACCAATTGACTTAGAAGTGATAAGAAATACGAATGGGGGTACGAAGAAGACGAATCATTTCTTTGTTGAAGCAAAAGTTGTATAGTTGCACGATCTTAGGTTGCTAAAGGAGCGAAGATTTCATGGCTTTATTATTGATGCGTCACTCAAGGGTTTATAGAGCTGTGTTGATGCACCGGGCAAAAGGCGAAAGTGTATGCTTATTCGACAATTGAAGGAACATGAAGTCATACACCAACTCATTATTAGGAGTTGGGAGCCTATTTTTTCTTCTTAATGTATGGAGACTTATTTGTATGGAACGACAGTGTGTGGTTTTCACCCACTCACAGGCCTAACAACTATATTCTGAATCAGAAAGAGCAACACTGCTCCCCCCCCAGCTGGGAATTGAGTTGCTAAGTGATTATGATTGTGAGATTCGTTATCATCCTGGAAAAGCGAATGTTGTGGCTGACGCCTTGAGTCGCAAGGAAAGGATTAAGCCATTATGTGTTCGAGCTTTGATGATGACTGTTCACAACGATCTACCTAATCAAATCCTTGACGCTCAAAAGGAAGCGATGAAGAAGAAGAATGTGAATGCAGTAAATTTAGGGAAATTGATTAAGCAAATATTCAAGTTTCGCCCTAATGAAACGCGTTGTTTTGGAAATCGTGTTTGGTTGCCGTAATTCGATGGATTTGATTATGCATGAGTAGCATAAGTCCAAGTATTCTATCTATCCGGGATCGGACAAGATGTATCAAGATTTGAAGCTGTTGTGTTGGTGGCCGAATATGAAAGCTGATATTGCCATGTATATTAGCAAGTGTATTTAACTGTGCAGAAGGTGTAGGAGCTGAGCATCAGAATGGAAATGCCATCTGGTTGCTGCAACAACCTAGATTCCTGTTTTGAAATGGGACCCCAACCCACCCCACCCCCCCCCCCCCCCAAAAAAAAAAAACCCCCCCCCCCCCCCCCCCCCCCCCCCCCCCCCCCCCCCGAAAGGATCACTATGGATTTTGTTAGTGGGCTGCCTAGAACGCCGAGTGGGTATGATACATTATGGGTCATTGTCGATCGACTAATCAAATCAGCTCATTTCCTACCAACGAAGAAGACAGATAGCATGGAGAAACTCACACAACTTTATTTAAAGGAAATCATGTGAAGGCATAGTGTGCCTATATTAATCATTTCGGATAGAGATAGCCATTTTACGTCTAGATTCTGGAGATCGCTTCAGAAGGCACAAATTTAGATATGAGTACCGCTTACCACCCTCAAACGGATGGTCAAAGCAAAAGAACTATACAAACGCTGAAAGATATGTTGCGTGCCTGTGTGATCGACTTTGGAAGTAGTTGGGATCACCATTTTCCATTGGTCGAGCTCTCATACAACAATAATTATCACGCAAGTATTAAGGCTGCATCATATAAGGCTTTGTACGGATGGAAATGTAGATCACCTGTTTGCTGGAGTGAGGTTGGAGATAGCTAACTCACCGGTCCAGAATTGATTCGGGAAACGACCGAGAAGATCGTTCAGACTAACAACCACTTGTTGACTGCTCGTAGCCGTTAGAAAAGCTATGCGGATAGAAGATCTAAGCCGTTAGAATTTGAAATTGGGGATATGGTACTACTTAAGGTATCGCTGTGGAATGGCGTTGTGCATTTTGGAAAGCGAGGAACGTTGAGTCCATGTTACATTGGGCCATTCAAGATTTTAGCTAGAGTTGGTCCTGTGGCTTATACGTTGGAGTTACCCGAAGAATTGAAAGGAATTCATAGTACTTTTCATGTTTCGAATCTTAAGAAGTGCTTAGCGGAAGGCGACATTGTTGTTCCGATGGACGAGATTTAACTCGATGATAAGTTGCACTTGGTTGAAGAACCGATAGAAATTGTTAATCAAGAAGTTACGCGACTTAAGCAAAGTCGGATACCTATCGTTAAGGTTCGTTGGAATTCGCAAAGAGGTCCAGAATTTACTTGGGAACGTGTGGATCAGATTAAGAATAAGTACCCTCATCTCTTTATGAGTAATGATGAAGTGAGGAAGAGCGGATAAGTCGAGTTGAGCACCGAGACGACGCTCCCTAAAGGAGGGGAGAATGTAACAACCCGAGTTTCAGGTCAACGTTTAACCCAAGCTATGATAATTATTTTACTACGTAATTGATTTTAGTCGTTTATGCATACGAGGTTTAGTGAATTATCTATTTATTCAGGAATTACAACCGTGGATTTAGTTTCTATATTTTTTAGCTTTTAAAGAAAGTTAGAAAAATTTAATTGCGCTCTGAGAGCGTGATTAATTATATTTTGTATTTTATGGCTTTTCCACGTGTTTTTGTAAAAACCGTGTTTAAAGGTCGTGTTTTACGTTATTTAACGTTTTATTAAATGTTTTAAAGTAAATTTAGTGGGACATAATAAAAATATTTACGAAAGTGGCGTGACCCGAGTCTTTGGTCGGCTAAATTAATGAAACAAATGACTTTGTACTAAAAATAAAAGGAATTAAGGATGGATGGACTAAAAGTGTCAAGTGTTCAAACTCTTTTTCTATATAAACACACCACGCACACACTTATTACTTTTACCAAAAATTTTGTTCTCTCCCTCTCTCTTGCACCTAGTTCGACCGGCCACACCAAACCCACACCCAATTCTGATTAATTTTCGACATGCAATATGATCCGTTTACAAAATATTAATCCTTGTATCGAGACCTACACATCCCACTAAGAAAATCCCACATGCAACAAGTATTTTGAAAGTTAGAAATTTGGTTGAGTTTATGTGATTTTGATCTTAAGAGGGTGTTTCTAGTTGCTAGATTAATGTTATTGTAAGTTGGTTTGATTGAAAAAGGTTTTAGTTTGTTGTTTTGTGGTTGCGTCCGATTCGAACCAACAAGGGGAAACCAAAACAAATTGTTGTTATAGCTTTGTGAGTATTCTAGTTATGTTCTTGTGTGATTAATTTGATGATATTGCGTATTATATGTTGTGTGCTATAAGATTCAAGTGCGGAAATTATTGAAAGTATATTTGGTTATTGATTGAATTTTGATGGTTTTGGTATACTTAAATAGGCTAGTTAAACATGTTTTGATAGTTGGTTTAAGTCAAAAATGTCGTTTTAATGGGTTTTGAGTTAACTAAGTTTGACCAGAAAGTTTGACTGCCTTGTAACGTGTCGAGAAATTTTTGAAAGTTATTTTTGATAATGAAAAGTGATAGAGTTCGCCTTTAGCTATGTTTCGCTAGGTGGCTCGTCACGTAACTCTTAATAACGAACGTTTTATGGCTAAATGAAGTTTGGTAATTTTTGGTGTAAAAGTCAACTACGAACTTTGACTTTTGGAAGTCAAACTTGTGTATACTTTTGAATATGGTTTATAATAAGCAAAGGGTTTATAATGTTAGTTAATTAATGATGAAATATGAAGTTCGGATTATATTATCCTTACTTTCGGCAACTTTCCAAAAATAGAAACTTTATAGTAAACTTTATGATATTGTTAGTGCGTCGAAGTAAAATGTTTTGCGTCGCACTTGGAGATTGTAGTATATGATTGTATATACGTAATAGTTATATAAATATATATATGTGAGTATGCATTATATGAATTATTTTACTTATAGTCACGTACCCTATAAATGTAATTATAATAAGGTCGCGGTTGAGACGTGAAGTTATTTGCGCTTGTTGATTTGATTGAATTGGGTTATTTTGCTTAAGGTTAGTTCATAGCCTCGCATTTAAATCTTTTGATTATTTTATAAACCGGTGAGGGGATACATGTTTGTTTTATAAATCGTTCACATTGATTTTCATGGTTATGCTGAGAACCCGATTATGAAAATGATTCCCGCCATAAGTAGCTAATTTTCGAAGTCCCTTATTTCAAGAACCATTAATCGCCTTGTGGGGTGAACGCTAATGCCCTTAAATTAGATATATTAGGTTTGACAACCCCGTCCGGGGTATGAATCCTTGTGAACACCCTGTCAAACGATGTATTTGTATAGAGTCGTTGTATAATCAATAATACATTATTCTGGGGCAAATTGGCATATGCAATGACATATGTATTGTACGTTCGGTGTCATGAGCTTATTGCGTGAAAGAAAAGAGATGTTATACATTGTATTCGTTGCAATGTTTTCCCGGGAACTAATTATGTGTTCAAGGATTATTACTTATTGATATTGATAATAAACTCTATGGAATTCACCAACAATTTTAGTTGACGTTTTAAACATGTTTTTATCTCAATAACCAGGGATGATAGGCAACGATGGCGTGGAGGATGTCGTGCGTGTGATATTTGGTAAAGACTAAAAAACTATGTGTTCCTTGTCTTTCAAAAACAATATCTTAATGTGTTTTAAAACAATGTCTTTAATTTGAAACAATTATCTTTCAAATGTTGTAATGGTTGTAGTTACGATTCTTGTGGGGACCTAAACGCATTTTCTTTGATTAAATAATGTAACACATGTTTGAAAAACATCTCATTTGGGTCGTTTTCTATTATCTTGGTGAATGGTGCTATTTAGTAACCCCTAATTGCAATTTCCGCTGCACAATCCAAAAATGGGGGTGTTAAATTTCCCAACATGAAAACGAATCTCTAACCGATGCCTGGCTTCGTATGAAGGAAATGCTCAGAAATTGCCATGGTCACAATCTGTCCAAAGGTAAAATCATCAAAATCTTTTACCACAGTCTCAATGAAATAACCCAAGAAGTTCTAAATGCCGCAGCTGGTGGTATTTTCCTCTATAAAACTCTGAAACAAGCGTATCAACTTCTCGAAAACAAAGTCTTACTTAAGCTCGACTGGGATAAAAACTAAAAAACCAAATCATCTCTTAAGAAAACCATTGCTTTTGCCATTGAAGGTAACAGTAATTCTGACACTGATAAAATTATGGCCCGAATATATGCCATGACCATGAAAATGGATGCTCGGTATAAAGAATTTCAATCTCATTCAAAACAACCAAACCTTGACGATGATGACATATCTATGTCACGTAAAGAAGAAGCCAAATTCATGCAAACCTTCTTGTGAAGACTCTTAAGAGTGTAGACCAGAATTTCTTTATTCGTATTCGACATTTGCAGCGTGGGCAACTAACCAAACCTCATCATGCCAATCTACAAAATAAATGCAGGATTTATGATTACCTTTTGCAGCTCCAAAAGTTTAAGGCGCCAAACCCAAATGCTGACACTACTATGATTTCCCTTTGATTAGCCTAGATGATAGCATTAATTTGTTTTCAATCTTGGTGAGAGTAGGTACAAACAAAATTTTTTAAGAAAAGCAGTTCACGCTACATGAACAAATTCATCATAAGGTAATTTTCCTTATTTGTAAACTCGCGAGATAGTTTGTGGATGTGCTTTTTGCTTTTAAGTTGTACTTATTAATCTAATAATCGACTATTTGAGCCTTTACAAGTTTGTATGTTCCATCATATATAACGAGTCACAATACCATTTCCCAGTTCATGTGATATCTACATAGGGGCGTTATTGACATAAGTTATATTGTTTCCTTTTTCAGTTTATGAGGTTTCTTACTTTTAACCCTTTTTGATTTTTGCAAATTACAGTAAGAGGGAGGAACAGTTGAAGACATGGAACGGGGGCTCTCTCTTCAGCAACTGTTTCTTCTAGCTTATTAGTATTGTATAAGTACAGTAGTTAAACATCATAGTACCCTCATTATTACAGTTCGAGTATAAGTACAGTAGTTAAACATCATAGTACCCTCATTATTACAGTTCGACATTGCCTCTTTTTGTCGAACAAACTATAGATTAAGGCGTGCCACATTACTACATTATTACAGTTCGACATTCAGCATCTATAAGAAGTTTTACAAAATTGTCTAAACAAATGATCCGATAATGTCAAAAATTGCAGTCAATGTTATTGCTGCAACTTTATTTTAACAGGTCAAGACTATTGTTTATGGTATCGACGTTTCTTATTGATTAATGTGTGCTGGTTTTAATTAGTGAATATAAATAAATCGTGAATTCATTAATGTGGTCCATCGGTATTTGCCAGATTTGGTTACGACTATTATATTTGAAGGGGAAGAGTATTGAAAGATCAGTCACCCTCTTGATTCAGTGTACTGGATCCACCTAGCAATACAATTGTTCATCTGAGTTCTTACTCAAATCTAATTAATTTGCTTATGAATATGTTAATCTTGGTTAGAAAAAAGGATTAGGAGTCATTTTTAAAAGTAGTCAGTGCAGACAAACAAATTTCGTTAGATGAGCTTTGTCCATTTTATAAATGCTTATAATTATGTAAAATATTTTTAAGAAAATGTTACGCCGCTGACAGGTATCGAACACAGGTGGGAATACTTACCCTTATGCTACGACTTGATGCCTTACTGAATAATTTTTTGTTGTAATATACCGTTAGTCAATAGGCAAACATATTTTGTCATTCTTGAGTTATTGATACTCCTCAGCAATTGACAGTTAAAAGATGCTACAAAAATTTTAAAATGACAAAAATACATGTATTATGGCAGTTATTGGGATATGGTTGCTGTGTTCGTTGGTGATTTTACAATACGTGGTACTTGTGGTGTAAGGTGGTGTTAAAGAGGTTGCGAATAGTATTGTTACTCCTGTTAGGGATATAAGGTGGATTGTGGTGAAGAGGTTTTTTCATTGTATCTTGTCAATTAACAACTTCAATTTCTTATATAATTTGGTATGTTTATAATTGATTTATCTTTACTTATTTTTTTTTTGTGTCAACGAATATTTACAAAACAAAGACCACGCTCTTTGACGTGTGAACCCCAATGTTTAGTCAATCAAGGGAGGCCCTTTTCAAAATTTGTATGAGATATTCCTTGAAAAGCTTCATATGCCTGAAGCATATATAATTGATGATTATGTATTTGAACGATTATTCTCTTGATGTATTACGAGTGATAATTTTGTTAAATAATTAATGGATGCAACTGTTTACGGGGAAAAGGGAATGACGTTAAAAGGATAAAGACACGATGCAATACACTAGAAATAACTAAATCCTTAAAATTGGGAATTCACTTGCAAAGGGTTTATTGGGAATGATATTGAAAAACTGTTTGAACTTTTTAAACAATGACCAATAGGTGGTCTAACATTAATATTGTGATGATAGAAATAATGCCCTTAAAAAACGTATATTTATTATTTTTTGACCTTCTACGTTTTGATAATCACAAAATGTAAAACGATTAATGAAAAACTTATTATATAAAACAAGTAATTAGTAGTAAATTTTATTTCGAAAAATTATAATACACCTTAAAGGTATGAGAATAAACAAATGCTTAATGCATTTTGATGATCAAAGTAATTTTTATTCAACCTCACATTTTTATAAACAAATGTACAAATATTTTTATATTCTTTTACAAAAACAATTTTTTGATTTTAGAAGAATTATTTTATTCAAATAAATTTTTGGAATTCAAATTTTCTACTAAAAACGGCTAGAAATGTTCCAGAAAACATCTCCCTCAGAAAAGACAAAAAAGGGAGTTATTTTTAAGGTCTGTGGGCGTCCCCCTTAATTTTAAGGGGACCGGCACCCTATTTAAGGGGACCGCCCAGACAAAAAAGCAGTTCAGTTTGCCTATAAATACTAGACTATTCCTCACTGATTTTCTCACCTTTTGCACACACGTTCTTTCTGTTCTAAATCAGTTTATAGTTTCCTTTCTTTCCTTTGATCATTTAATCATAAAGCCTTGTTTCCAAGTGATCCAAGCTTTGATCCTCAAGTGCAAGAGAAGAATACTTCCTATCATCAAGTGAAGAAGTATTATAGCTTAGTGTGTGTCCTTGCAACCTTGTTGCAATTGTGTTATATCTTGTAAATCATTTGTGTATATTATGAAGGTGTGTATCGTAGTTGTGTATAATAAGTAGATTGTTGTGATCATTGTAAGTATAGATAGATCAAGGTGATCTTAGTAAGTAGTGATTGATTGGTGTGATCAAGGTAGTGTTTAGTTAAAGTGAAGTTGTGAAGAAAACTATAGAAAGGTCGTGAAGGGTAGAGAAGTTGTGAAGTGAAGAATAGTCATGTTGTGAAGAAGAAGTCGTGTAGTGAAGCCAAGTAGTGAATTGTCGTGAATTGATGTGTTTAGTTGTGATAGATTGGTTCTAGCTAGGATTAGAACTCGACATTTCACTTAGTGTCAAAAATTGGTGTAAGCTAAGTTGTGTACGGTTTTCTCCGCCTAAAGGGAGTTTGTTGAGATAGTGAAGATAACTCTCGAGTTTGGTGCTCGGGGAGTGAAGTAAGGCGAAGAGGTGCTTCGTTACCGAGCCACTATAAATCCTTGTGTCGTGGTTTGATCTTTCTAACTCTTATCTCTTGTCTTTCATATTTACTTGTCATTTACTTACATAGTTGTATTGTTCATATTGTGCACATATTGAGATCACACAAAGTCGAATCTAAATTTTTATAAACAAAACATTAATTTAAAAGTGGTAAACTATTCAACCCCCTTCTAATTTTCCGCAATTGGTATCAGGAGCCACGTTAAACAAGATTTTTAAAATAAACTATATTTTAAAACATGAATCGATCTAGGAATCGGAAAAATATTTAGATGGGCAATCTATGCAAAGACCACCACTATTTGAAAGTGATGGATTTATTTATTGAAAAAATAAATTCGAAACTTATATGAAATCAAAAGATCTAGATCTTTGGCATGTTATTACCTATGGTGATTTTCCTCCTATTCAATATAATCCCGGAACTAAAAAAGATTAAACTGTATTTTTTGATAAACAAAACGATGATCTTAAAAAAACTTGCTAAAAATATGAAGCTAAAATGGTGATTTATAATGCTCTACCACGTAAAGAATACGAAAGAATTTTCATGTGTAAAACCGCAAAAGAAATTTGGGATACTTTATTAATCACTCACCAAGGTAATAGTCAAGTCAAAGATAATAAAATAGATCTTCTTGTTCAACAATATGAACAATTTACGATTCTGGAAGAGGAATTGATAGATAATGCTTTTGCTAAATTTAACACTATTATTACTAGTCTAAAAGCACCTGATGAAGGTTTTTCTAGCAAGAATTATGTTAGGAAATTTCTTAGGGACTTCATCCTAAATGGCGCGCAAAGGTTACGACTATTGAAGAATCAAAGGATTTAACATCTCTATCACTTGATGAACTTATTGGAAATTTGAAAGTTTATGAAGTAATAATTAAGAATGATTCTGAAATGGTTAAAGGCAAAAGAGAATAAAATAGATCTCTTGCCTTGAAAGCCAAAAAGGAATCAAGTGATGAAGATAGTTCGACTTCCAATAGTGAAGACGAAGAATACGCCATGGACGTGAGAGACTTCAAGAAATTTTTTAAAAGACGAGGAAGATTCATAAGACAACCACATGATGAAAGAAAGTCATCCCAAAGAAATAAAGACGATAAAAATGGCAAAAGCGAAAGAAAATGTTTTAAATGTGGAGATCCAAATCATCTCATCGGAGAGTGTCCAAAACTATCAAGAAACTACAATCAAAGAGCCTTTGTTGGAGGATCGTGGAGTGATAGCGACGAAGATGAAGAAGAAAAGACTAAAGACAAAAAATGTCTTATGGCTAAAGCTTCTAATGAGGTACTTTCTGAAACCGAATTCTTTAGTGATGACCAAACATCGTTAGATGAAAAAGACTTAGATAGTGAATATAATCGACTATGCAAAATAAGTCTAAAAATTATGGGTAAAAATAAATCATTAAAACAAATTAAAAATAGCTTAGAAAATGAAGTACTAGAACTAAAAAATAAACTATCTAAATTAGAAAAAGGTAAAGAGGTTAATGAAGAATATAAAATATGTCAAGATCTTAGGCTTGAAAATGAAAAACTTAAGGAAGAAATTTCTAAAATTAATCATTTTAATAATAGTAGTGAATCGCTTAAGAAAATGTTAAACCTTCAAAAACCTTCCGGAGATAAAACCGGTCTAGGATTTAATTTTACCAAAGGATCAACTAGTGAGTCTAAACAAGTGAATTTTGTAAAGTCACAAGAGGTTGAGTCTAAAGAAAAAGAAGTAGAATTAAACTCAAGCCAAAAACCAAAGTTTGTATTTTTAAACAATACCAAAATACCCATTGCAAGCGACGACGAAGTAAAACGTTTTTATAAACCTTCTTTAAAACCCGGAGTTGGATTTGCTAAGCCTAAAACAAGATCTAAGACTCCTCCTCCAAAAAGAACTAATAACTCTCACCCTCGGTCTAAAACACCACAACCTAGAAGAGATCAAGGTAGACAAAATTATCCTAATAATAATCATTCAATGTGGAATTATTCACAACAACCAAACTTCTCTCCATGGGGAATATGTCCACCCTATATGTATCCGAATCAAATGCAACATATGCAAAACATGTTCGGAACTAATAATTTTGGACCCATGAGAAATTAGAGTCAAAGTGGTTGAGTCGTTGTAACATTTTCGTGGAGTTGTTCATGAACGTTTCTTGGAATCCGACGAGAGAATACATTCCTAAAATCGTATGACGGATTTACCAAATAATTTCTCCTTCAACAATTGCTCTCTTGAAGATGTTGAAAAATATACATCATAGGCAAAGGTATGTCTTCTTTTCAAACCTCTTAGGATTTAGATTATGTGTTAAATATTACATGACTAGATATTATTTTGCTACATGTAGTATATGCAATAGTAAATAGAATATAATTTAAACTTGTAGAAATAATATAGTCACTAGAAATACCATTTGTTGGTTTTTTAGATTTAAGAGATTTTGTTCATTGTGAACTCATATCTCACGTAGCCGAATTAGGATTCTCTACGTACCTTCATAAAATGGAAATCTTCTATGTCCACTAGTAGTATGTAGATGAAGAAAAATGAGTTAGTGGGTAATTATTAACATGGAAGTAGGATTAGTCTTACATCTTACGCCGGAAAGCCATGATATCAAAACACTATGGATGAAACAAACTCCTTTTGTCTACGACATCCGCATCGTCTACACGTCTACAATAAACTACGTCTATCGAAATCTTCTCATCAAACTTTAAGTCAAATTATATTATTCTACCCATTTATCAATTTCAAATATACCAATCGTGACGAATTAAATTATCATCCCGAAGTAATTATTTATTCAATTGATAAGAAGTTGATTGAAAACGTCACTAAATCCTCGTTAAATCCTCTCTCGGCTTGACAACTTGATTATTTCGTCCGAAGTAATCAAAGTATTTTTAATTAACGAAAGGTTAATTAAAATGTCAATTAAATTTCGTCAATCATCTCTAAACCATCTCTCGATCCAAAAATCTTGACAACTTAATTATTTCATTGGAAATTATTTAAGTTTACTTAACTTAACGAAAAGTTAATTAAAAGTGTCAAGTATTTTTCTCTCGTCTTCAACTTCATTCCTTCGACGACTAGAGTATATAAAATAATATTACTAGTACCTCCCGACGTATTTTGATAATTGTATATTTACAAAACTAGTCAAAATCGAAAAAAAATTCTCTTAGATAGGCGGCCCCCTTAAAATTAAGGGGACCGGCCGTGTTAATGTGGGCGGCCCCCTTAATTTTAAAGGGACCGGCCATTAAAATCGCCAAACAGACCCCTTCCTGTGTTAAAACACTAAACCAAACACCCCTCTTGTTCATTTTTTCCTCTTCCTCTTTCCTGCTGTGTTAAAATTCGCTCAAACAACACCCAAAACCATCAAAATTCAAACCTTCAAACACTCATTTGACCCCCAAACTCAAAATTCATCCAATTTCGCAAGGGGCAATCACCTACAACTCGATTAACAACACCTATTGTAAGATTTCATATATTTTTCTCTTTCAATTTCATCCAATTTTGCTCTCAATCAAAATTGGGTATATATTTTTTATTTTTTTGTGTCTTTTACATTTTCGATTAGAACTAGAAAATCCGTAACTATAATGATTCCCGTAGTCCTAGGATTTCAAAATTATCATGTCACTAATTCGTTGGATTTTGAAAATTTATATACACTCTTTTTCGAAAAAAAATTTGGAAATTTTAAAACAAAAATTGTATACATTGTTGATTCATGCCAAAAACACGTTAAAATCAATATACATTATCTTTCGAAACATACATTTCTAAAGACATATTTTTCGAATCAATGGATAAAGTTTTATAAAAATAAAGGGGTGTTTGGTTCGTTTCTTAGGATTAATTTTTAGAGTCGAAATGACCATCACTATATTTTTGTCACGTGTATAAACACTTAACTAACTTGTATAAGTCATCAAGATATATAATTCATATATATATTGATACATTTTATAAAAAGTATATAATAAAGGGGCGTTTGGTTTAACTTTTTAAAACATAGTCATGAGTCAAAACAAACACCATTTTATTTCCGTCAAGTCAAAAATAATGAACTTATACTTGTTTACAAAATATACGACTTAACGTATATTTTTTGACAAGTTTAGTCGAGTCTTGTATTGATAAGGGAGTGTTTGGGTCATTGTCTAGATGTTGAAATATATAATCAATATATACTCTTCGACACCCTAGATTAAGTCAAAAATAAACTAAGGAACATATTGATCACTTCTTAGGTTTTTATTTTTAGAGTCTAAGTAATCCTTGTCCCACATTTGTCATTTTTCAAAAAAAAATTTATCTTCTTATAGTAATACTTTATTTTGTTGTTGTCCTGTTTAGGTGATAAACATGCCTCGAGCAACTGTCAGTGATACCTCTCTTACCCGTTCTTACATTCCCAAAGTTTCCCTAACACCCGGTATCGCTCCTTCTATCGCACACTTCTACAAACCTATCGAAGATCGATGTATTCATGAGAGTAGAGTTGTTGATCAACTTTACTACACATCTGATCACATCGATCATTGTTTTTCTAACATCCATCTCAATTGTCTCTACAAAATCATTGAGCCAATTGTCCTCGTTTTGTTCTAGACTTTTATAGTCAAGTAACTCTTCAAAGAGATACCTTCGGAGTTATTCTTATCTCCTTTATGATTCAAAACGAATTCATCACTCTTTCTCTCCAACAATTTGGTCAAATTCTCAGAATTCCATTCGATTGCCAAGACGTCTTCACAAATGAATGAGATCTTGGTTCTCTTGCATATTTACAAGAAACCGAAGGACCATATCATACCGATCTTCCTACTCCTGAAGAAATTCATCAATTTTGTTCAATTTCAACGTGTTGACCCTAACCGCACCATCAAACACAAAAACGTCATTCTTTTTCCAAATCAAGTTTTGACCAAAGAGCTTAGACAAGACTTGAAAAGATGGAACAAACTCATTTATGAAAATGTGTTTGGACTAGGAGGACATCGGGACCATCTCCCGGCCAGTCTTGCTCATATATTATATTGTATCCTAGCCGAGCAACAATATAATCTTGTCTATTTCTTTGTTAAAAGAATTGAAAGTGCACCTAAAGCCCATCTTTCTTATGGTATGTTCTTGACACGTCTCTTTCGACATGTAATGGAACTTTACCCTCATCTTGATAATGGCATCTATGATGTCTTTGAACGAGTCATACGTCCACTTGCTCTAAGACAAACTCGTCGACCCCGAAGTGATCATGGAAAAGCCTGTCACTCCGTCTCTTCAACCTCCGCCTATCATAACCGTGGATCTTTATCTCACCAAGGAGATGATGATGAGGATGATGGTACTTCTCGTGCTAGTACCCCATCTCCTACCACTTACCTAAACTCTCTTGAACCACTCAATTACCAATGATACAAAATTCCTTCTCCTTCTCAACAAAATGATGATCTTCTCTTTGAGCGACAAACTGAGTTGCTAAATCAAACGTAAGACATCCATAAAGAGGTTAGGGGTGGATTCAAGTCTTTTGGTAAGGCATTATGAGGAGTCTTGGGGAAGAAAAAGAAGTGAATATGTAGAGTGATGACTAGCTTGATAGAAAAATTGGTTTAGGAACTTATGTGAACTTATGTTTATTATGTGATAACAACCCAATTTAGTCGGAAGTATGTAAACTTATTTAGCATGCTTAGGACCTCTAATCACTATGTGGTATTAGTATGTTCTTAATGATTTTCTTTATCTCATATATTTGTTTAGTATTAATGCATGCATGATATATTTATTTCTTTGCATATACATGTTATAACACCCTGTGTTTTCAAGTCATTGACGACGTCGATAAATCTACTATTTATTTTTAGCGTTGTACGCGTTTGCTT
>BQNB010027165.1:0-57883 GCA_026074375.1 Tanacetum coccineum | reverse complement strand
ATTCTCTCTAACCTCTCTCTTCTTTCTCTCTCTAAAACAACTTAATATTTCTTTATCTCTTTTCTTGGTTCGATTCGTGGTTCGTAATATGAAGTGAAAGTGTAAATCGGGTTCCTACAGTATGCTTGAAATTTTTTTAAATTTGAGCATAATTTAAGCATTTTAATTATTTTAATGTGAAAAATAGGACAAGTAAACATTCTAACTCCATCCCTCCACTTGAATTATACAACGTCCTCGTTGTATAGATAAAATATTAAAAATACGGGAATTAAAATGAATTAGAATGAGAAACTCCCCTGATATTTGCTCGGTAGATTCTCCAATTTGCGTTTATTGAGCAAGATTGTGTGTTGAACAGCCGTCTTGAAGTTTCAAGACTCCAACACTTCAAGATCTCCATATTTGTAAATCCTCCACCAATGTTCATCGATATTTCTTTCACGGGGTTCTGTGTAAAATAAGAAAAACGTGCATTCCTATCTTGGCATCTAAGGTTAATTTAAACTAAACTAAACAAACCAAATACGAGTCAGTCTGGTGGATATGCCGTATCAGGTTAATGAATACGCCGTATTGCCAAAACTGACAATAATGTTTTTAAAGTGCATAAAAGTAAAGACTGATAACGTCCAGACAATCAATACGCTGTATGGTATGGAGCGGATACGCCGTATTGATGTCTGAAAAGACAGACTCGATAAAATTAAATAACAATCCTTGTTGTCTCTCGGGAAGCACTTTTGTTTACAGCGAAGTCTTTAAGTTAGACTTTTCTTTGGCTTCTTATCTTTATTCCATCTCATGCACGCTAACATGCCCGCGTGTGAGCCATTCTTCTATTGACGGAACTCGGATAAAGTCGGGTCCTAGATTCAAAACTCCTTTGTAGAACCTCTTTAACTTTTGGTATGAGTGCGAGATCCCGTTCATCTCATCTTTCTTACTTTCCTTTAGTAATGGTGGAATCTTGTTGCATTGCTCATTAGTGTGGTGTTTAAACCTCGGATGTGATCGCACCATTTGGTAAGTTACTTCATCATCACCATTGTAAATGGTAATCATTCCATCAAACCGTCTTGCTTTAATTCCAACTTCTCTTAAGAACGGTTCGCCAACAATAACATCGCCCATTCCTTCATCACGATAAGCATCCATATCTTCCAAAACTGCAAAGTTAGTCACAACAGAAAAGGTTCCAACAAAAATAGGCACATTCATTAAGGCTCCTACAACATTATCCCCTTTGTACACCATCTTATCTTTCATTATAGAGTTATGAAACTTTTTGGACATCACATTGACGTACAACAACGAGAAGAAGTTGACGTGTGTAAATTCAAATCCTATCATGCATGAAAACTTTAAGTTGTGGGCACAGTCTATGTGGATTTTCTTATCATCGTCGCAATAACTAGGGTAATCATCAATTCTAGTATCAAGATCTCCATCCCTAGTTCTAAATTCCTCAATTACCTCACATTCCTCAATGGTGGGCATTAAATCATCACCTTGATTTCTCCTAAGCTCAAATGGTTCATTTAGATCATTTAGTTCGATGTAATCTCCATTCAAAGGGTCTAATGATCTATCAATCACCAAAGTCTCTCCCATAAGCCTAACTTCTAAATCAAGCTCCATTGTTTCTCTTAAACTTAGCATGTAAACCATCTTAATTAAACTACTAGCAGGTTTAACACTTGTGAAAATAATCCTTTCCTCCCCGACCCTTAAAGTGATCTTTCTTTTGCAAACATCAATCTTAGCACGGGCGGTATATAAAAATGGTCTCTCGAGGATCAAGGGCATTTTGATATCTTCGGACATATCTAGAATTATAAAGTCTACTGGGAAAACAAATTTACCAATACCTGTTAGCACATTTTTAGCTATTCCTTTTGGATATTTCACTGTCATGTCTGCCAATTCAACTGTCAACTTAGTGTGAGCTAATTCGCCTAATCCTAAGTTAAGGTAGGTCAAGAGAGGCATAACACTAACGCTAGCTCCTAAGTCAACAAGGGCATTATCAAAGCAAACATTATTAATAAATCAAGGTAAAGTAAAACTCCCTGGGTCTTTCTCCTTTCGGGGTATGAAATTATTGATATGTGAAGCTTCAAAGTGAGCTTCCAAGAATTGCGGTCCATATGATCCCTTCTTTTCTTCACTGTAGTACCCATTCAAATGACTTGGAAACGGAATCGTCGTTTGTCTTGTCTCGTACATGAGTGTACGGTTCTGTCCAGTGGATACGGCGTATTGATTGGATCCAATACGGCGTATCGAGTATGAATCAGCTTCAATAGTAGTCGAAATCGACTTGACTTGATCTCTCAGGTTTGCTTCAGTGGAGCTAGGTAGACTTACAAATCCTCTTTCCTGTAGTACCTTGCTCATTTGCTCGATTTGAATCTCTAAAGTTTTAATTGATGCTCCTTGGTTTCAAATGGCAACATCCGTTAAAGCTCAGATTTCTTTAATCAAATTGGAGTTTTCTTCATGTATCTTTGCTGATTCACTCATAAACTTGCTCAGGGTATCTTCCATAGATTTCCTTCATTCTTGGTACGAAGGATTAGCATTGTTCCTTTGATAGAATCCCGGAACTGCTTCTCTATAACCCCCTCCTTGAAAAGGTCCACCAAATTGCGTGTAGTAAGCTTCTTCGAGGGTTTTCTCTTCTTCTTTGAGTGGGCAATCCTTGGTGTAATGGGGTCCTTTGCATTGTTCGCATCCAACTTGAGCAACATAGACTTTTTCATTTACTTTCTTGATCTCTCTTCTAAGATTATTGAGTTGTGCTTGTATAGCTGCCAATCCGTCAGAAGTTTCAGTACTTCTTGACTTTGATGTTTTATTGTGCCATTTCTAAGAGTATTTAGCCATTTCTTGGATGACTACCTTTGCATCAACAACAGTCTTAGATGGTATTGCACCTCTTAAATCAAGAATCTGTCGAGTAGGAATTCCCAATCCATTATAGAACAAAATTACCTCATGCATCTCCGTTAAATAGTGTTGAGGGCACTTCATCAAGAGTTCTTTAAATCGCTCCCATGCTTGGTAAAGGTTCTCATCTAGTTCTTGCTGAAATATGTTAACTTCCTCCATTTTCTTTGCAGTTCGAGCAGGTGGACAATATTTGTTTAAAAAATTTGTCTTAAGACCATCCCAAATTGTAATTGAACCAGTTGGTTCGTTTCTTAGTCAACGACTTGCGGCTCCAGTTAAGGACATAGGGAATGCTCTAAGCATCACTTGGTCTATAGTAATATTTGGAATGTGGAATAGATTGATGATCTCAAGAACTTTCTCAATGTGTTCGTTCGCATCTTCATGATCCGAACCGCTGAAGGTGTTATTTTTGAGTTTTCTATTTATACTGTCTAGAGTTTGTTCGATACGGCGTATCCAAGGGATTGGATACGGCGTATTGGGGGTTTCTTGGAGTAGGGACCACGTTTGATATCTTCCAGAATATTCACATACTATATCTTGAATACGGCGTATTGAGTTTCTCTGGATACGGCGTATTGAGCTTGTTTCCTTTGTGGTCTTTGGTGATTGCAGGCACGGATACGTCGTATCTTCCTTAATGGATACGGCGTATTGGTTGTCAGAATCATTAATCTTCAAAATATCTTCGTTTAAGCTCCAGAATGCGCGCCTTTTGCTAATATTCACCAACTACTCCATAATTACTGCAATTCTCAAATATAAACGATTAAGTAACAATTCTTTGCAATAACTATACAAAATGGGTTAATAACATGGGATAAATGATGCTATAAAATAGACGTTATTTGATGTCATCACGGACCTATTGGCCTTATTAGCTAACACCCCCCCCCCCTCAAACTAACAATGCCGCAGAGGTGAACCTTGGGAGTTTTCCGAACATAAAATAAACAAAAAACGAAAAACAAACACAGAGCGGAGCATCCCATAGTGCAGACTCGGTGCTAGACGAAGTCTCAATCAGATGCAATCAAAATTGTAACAAGGCGACATCAGTCAAGTCTCAAACACACGGACCAAAGTCACTACAAAACCAAAATTAGAGCAACATAAATACGGAGATTAACAAGAGTAGGTCAGGCAGGTGCATAGCACAGAATTGCCCAAATACGGAGATGAACGAGAGCAAATTAGGCAGCAGCAGACATACAAATTCAGCAGACAGACATATTCAGACAGACAAACATATTCAGGCAGACAGACAGAGCAGCAGATTCAGATGGCAAATTCAGAAAGCATATTTAGATAGAGCATATCCAGGCGAATAAATGCAGATAGAAAGATGCAGATTCAACAAAGAGATTTGAACAGAGGTAGACAAAGAGCAGATTCATGCAAATAGATGCAGAAAGACAGATGCAGATTCAATAGAGAGATCATAACAGAGGTAGACAAAGATCATATCCAGACAGGTAAGGGTGGAAACGAGCCGAGCCCGAGCTTGTCACAGCTTGAGCTCGACTCATTTATTTTTCAGAAAGCTCGATCTCAAGCTCGGCTCGTTTCGAGCCTTAAGAGTTAAGCTCGAGCTCTGCTCGTGGTATGATATATAAAGCTCGAGCTCATCTTGGGCTCAGCTCGTTTGTGATGCACTTATAAAAAATAAAGCTTGTCTTATTAAACTTATTTATTCAAGATCATTTATCTAAAACTCGTTTATTTTATGAGCTCGTTTAGGCTCGTGAGCCTAGTCGGGCTCGAGCTCGTTTATTAAATAAGCTTTAATTTAGGCTCGAGCTCGGGCTCAAGCTTGTTTAGGCTCGACTCGTTCAAGATTTTTACCGATCCGATCCTAAGCTTTTCACGAGCAGCTCAGCTGGTTTCCACCCCTACAGACAGACATATGTAGATTCAAGCAAAACCAAGCGAAATAAGGCGTAACCAAAACATGTTGTTGATGCCGAGATGCTACACATAACTACTCAAGACATAGTCGGATTAGTTAAGAATATAACATCACCATCATCAACACTGATGTAAAACCAAACTAGCTAACAATAATCAATTATAGACCGATACAAAGACTAATACTAATAATACCATGACGAGTGAAAGTATTGTCCATATCTCAAACGAAGCAAAAACAAGATAACAAACAAACTGCTTCATTACAAATCAAAGCGAAGCGTTAACAAAATTCAATTTGATGGCATAGAATTGTTAGCCCGTATTAGACTTATTAGTATTGTTTATAATTGTATTGGGCTCAAGCCCAAGTCTAGATGGTTCCTTGTAATCATTTATATTGTTTCGGTTGTTGAATGGAATATACGACAGATTTACATAAACCTACATGGTATCACGCCTCTAATATCGATCCCAAAACCCCTTTTATCCGGCTCAGCCACTCCCGATAAACCAGCCTACTCCGGCCCACCTTGGTTCACCAGCCTAGTTGCTCTCTTCGGCCACCAGCCTGGTACCACTCCTACTGGATCAGCCTAACAGGCCCAGACCGCTGATACTTTAGGATAGGCTACATCTTTACCGCATGCATTTACCACCGGAACACTTCATGATCCCAACACTTAGAATATGGATACATGTGTGAGTTCTCATCTCAATAATTTAGTTACTAGTCATAATGAAAAATTTAATACGTGTATGTTTTCGTCTATCTTGGTTGGTGACGGTCATTCTATACCCGTCAATAATACGGGCCATAGTGGTTTGCAAACTCTTTTCCGTTTACTTCATCTAAATAATGTCCTTATTACTCCACATATTGTTAAAATTTTGATTTATGTTTGTCAGTTTGTTCACGACAATAATTGCACTATTGAATTTGATGTGTTTGGTTTTTCTCTTAAGGATTTCATGACGCGTCGGGTGCTTCTCCGATGTGATAGTACGGGGGATCTTTACCTGGTCACAACTCCATCTCCAGTTCCTCAAGTCTTTCTTGTCATTCAGCATACGTAGAACCAGCGTCTTGGACATCTAGGAAGTGACGTGTTACGTCGTCTAGTTTCTAATAACTTTGTTTCGTGTAATAAGGAGAAACCTCCCGTTTGTTGTCATGTGTGTCAACTTGGCAAACACGTGAGGCTTCCATTAATGAGTTTTGCTACTGTCGTTACTTCTTTTTTTGACATTATTCACTCGGATGTATGGACTTCACCCATTCTGAGTCTTTCAGGGGTTGTTTTTTGATCATTATTCGCAGTTTGTTTTGGCTTATCCTTTGCTTAATAAATCCAATGTGTTGTCTAAATTTGTATTGTTTCGTAACTATGTTAATACTCAGTTTAAGTGTGAAATTTGATCTTTTCAGTGTGATCATGGTGGGGAATTCGACAATCGTAACCTGCATAAACTTTTTGCTAAAAATGGCATATATATTCGATTTTCTTATCCCAAAACATCTCAACAAAATGGTAAGTCTGAACGAATGGTTCGTACCATCAATAATCTCATTCGGACTCTACTATTTCAAGCACATCTCCCACCGACATTTTGGGTTGAGGCTCTCAATATGGCCATTCACCTACTAAATATATTGCCTTCCACTACTATTAATAATGAAATCCCTTATACCTGCATGTTTGGTAAAACCCTGGACTACAGTCTTTTACATACCTTTGGGTGTTTGTGTTACCCTCACCTTTATCCTACTCACAAACTTGAACCACGCGCTACACCCTCCATACTTTTGGGACTTACTTCTAATCATCACGGGTATCGCTGCCTTGACTTAAACACCAATAAGATTATTCTTTCTCGTCATGTTATATTTGATGAAACTGTGTTTCCTTATGGTTCCACTCAACCTACTTTACCACCTTCATACAATCTTTTAGATGATACCCCCGATATTATTCCTCCAAACATTTATACCCAACCTGTTGTGCAAACACCCAAACCAACATCTCCACTTCCTAATACTTCTACACATAACAGTCCTACCAATATTCATACCCCAGTCTAATAAAATTTACGTAAGGCCTAATTTGATAACAACACCAACGTCCAACATACCTCTCCAGCCCAAAACCATTCAATCGAAGCCCAATCACCCCTAAACAATTCGGTACCCTTAGTGGCCTAACAGTAATTACCGGCCCATACCTTACCCATTGTCGCGGCCCAACACACAAATGTCAACCCACCAACTATTATATCTGACCCTCCTCATAACCCAAACCATATTTCGGCTCACCCCATGGTCACCCGTTATCGTGTCGAGACTAATCGTCCCACTGAGCGTCTTAGTTTGCATGTGTCTTCGGTTTTGCCCTTACCCAAATCATATCATGATGCGTTTAATGATTAAAATTGGCAAAATGCTATGCGTGATGAATATCATGCACTTATTAAAAATAATACTTGGACTCTAGTACCTAGACATACGGACACTAATATTATTCGTTATATGTGGTTATTTCGCCACAAGTATCATGCAGATGACACTCTTAGTCGCTACAAGGCTCGTATTTTGGCGAATGGTAGTACACAATTAGAGGGTGTGGATGTTGATGAGACTTTTAGTCTGGTTGTTAAACCGGACACTATTCGGACTGTTCTTAGTTTGGCTGCTTCTCAACATTGGCCATTCACCAGCTTGATGTCAAGAATGCCTTTTTACACGGTGATTTGTCTGAGATAGTTTACATACATCTGCCTCCAGGGTTTTGGGATAATGCTCATCTTGATTATGTGTGTTTGTTACAGAGGTCTCTCTATGGGCTCAAGCAAACCCCTCGAGCTTGGTTCCAGTGTTTTGCATCTTATATCATACGTGTTGGGTTTCATCATAGTTGTTGTGACTCGTCTTTATTTGTATACATACATGGGATGGATACTGCTTACTTGTTAATATATGTCGATGATAATGTACTTACGGCTTCTTCTCAGGTTTTATTACAACTATTTATTACTTCCTTACATCAAGAGTTCTCTATGACAGATTTGGGATCTTTTAATTATTTTTTTATATTTCTGTTACACATGATTCTTTAGGGATGTTTTTATCTTAAAAGAAATATGTTGTTGACATTCTTGAGAGGGCGCATATGGTTAATTGTAATCCTAGTCGGAATCCTGTTGATACCGAGTCTAAACTAGGAATTGATGGTGATCCGGTCTCTGATCCGACTTTGTATCGGAGTCTTACAGGTTCTCTTTAGTATCTCACATTTACTGGTCCGGATATTTCATATGCAGTACAGTATGTTTGTCTTTATATGCAAGATCCTCGGGAGCCTCATTTTTTGGCTCTTAAGCGGATTTTGTGATATGTTCGTGGTACATTTGAATATGGGTTGCAGTTATTTTCCTCCTATACTATAGATTTGGTTGCTTATTTAGATGCAGATTGAGCTGGTTGCCCTACTACTCGACGCTCAACTTCTGGTTACTATGTATTTCTTGGCAACAATTTACTCTCTTGGTCCTCTAAGCGTCATCCGACGCTTTCTCGTTCTAGTGCAGAGGCCGAGTATCGTGGTGTTGCCAATTAATAACATCAAATATTTAATACTTTTTAGTGGCAAAATACCCCCTATATTACCTGCAAATGTTTCACTAATACTCGAAAACGAGATATTTTCTATCATTTTGTAGTTTTCAGGTGAAATGCAGGAAAATGACAAGAAACAAGGAAAAAAGACTTAAAGTGTAATTATTTGAAGAATGTTATGGCGTAACACCAGAAATGGTTACACCGTAACATATATTAAGCAAGTACGAAGATCAAGGACAACTTTACGACGTAACACCATATCTAGTTACGCCATAAACATGTATTTGGAAGGAAATCTTACCCAAGATAGAGTTACGGCGTAACACCCCTTATGGTTACGTCGTAACCATGAAGATCCACAAATATGGAATGAAGATCACGTACGTATGGAAATTATTTGAAGGTTACGGCGTAACGCAATATCTGGTTACGCCGCAACAGTTGCTTATTTATGGAATGTCGTGTAAGAAGGTTACGACGTAACAATTTTATCAATTACGCCGTAACAGGTTCGATACTTATAAATTGAGGCATCATTCAAGCTATTCGGAAATCACTTCCTCCACAGCCAATTGAAGAGGCGACAAAGGCTTCCAACCTTCAAAGAATTCTACCTGGAGTCCAAGGGAGATTACACTTTATTTACTTTTTGTATTTAATCGTTCAAATACGAATATTGTAAGAATTATGAGCTTTCAATCTATGATTACTTCTATTTCTTGTTGTGTTTTCGTTACCATGAGCAGCTAAGCACTTAAAGTGTTGGCCTAGTTATGTAGTTACTATTGTTATGATGTTTGTTTCCTGTTAGATTATGGTTTTGTTAGATATTCCTTGACTATCGTGTAACCCTGGGTTTTGGTAGTACGGGTGGTTTGGACTTTTCTTGCCTCATTATTAGATTATCATGTCAATATGGAATCCATAGGGTACTAGGAAGGATCTATGACTCCATCCTTAGTGTGGGAACTAACTGGTCTCCGCACTTATCACTCAATATACTTAAAAAGCACAGGAACTCTTTCAGAGAGGATTAATAATCTGTATAGGTTATTAGATAATTTTTGGGAATAGTTGGGATTAATTACTGCAACTTAGATATCCTACCTCCTGTATGATTCGGACTGATTTAGAATCGCGGGAAGTATAGGATAGACTAAATATACCTATTCAAGTCTATCGACCTTAGAAACCACTAATGAAACCATAGTTTGACATTGCATAGGAAAACGTTTTCATAACAGTAGTAATAAAGTAACTTGGTTAGCACGTTTTCTCTCTTGATATCTCCAACTCTTTTAATTTTCAGTAATTAATTTTATTGTTATTTCAAATCAATCCAAAAAAACTATTTTTAAAACGTGACATTTTAAATTAAAACTAATTACAACTTAGCTCTTGGGACGACCTCGGATTTACCATTCTATACTACCCACAATCGAGTTCTCTGCCCGTTAGTGCGTTGTCAGGTAGATCGAGTTTTATAAATTTAAAACTTGATAAATTAAAATTTTAAAGAAAATACGCATCAATTTTTTTGGCGCCGGTGTCGGGGAGCTAAAAATTAGCAATAATTTGAATGTTTGTATATATTTCCTTTTGTAAATATATTCTGCTAGTTTTTCTTGTAAGTTTTGATATATGGAAGATGATGTAGACATCAGCGCGCTCACCATGGTGCAGTCAATAGCTTTGATTCCAGATGACATTAAAACAGGCATAGTGAACCCCAAGATTGGTGATGACGTCAAATTTGAGATAAATACAAACTTTATGAGGGAATTACGACGCAAACTTTTCACAGGCACCGATGATGAAGACGCTTACGAACATGCGCGTACGGTATTAGAGATTATGGATCTCTTCCACTTCCCTGGCGTCACACGCGATGCAATTATGCTTAGGGTATTTCCATTACACTCAAGGGACGAGCCTTGAGATGGAAAAACAGGCTTCCAGTAGGGACAATCACTACATGGGATCTCCTTAAAAAAGAATTTATTTGGAGATATTGTCACCCTTTCATAACTGCCAAGAAATTAGAAGTAATTCGCAATTTCAAGCAAGAGAGGGAGGAGGCATTGTATCATGCTTGGGAAAGATACAATGATCTTCTTTACCAATGTCCGCTGCACGATCTGAACTGTTAACAGAAGGTTCATATCTTCTACACTGGATTAGACATCTCCACCTGCAGAATTCTCGACTCAAACGGGTTGTTAGTGCAAATATTACGATATTTAATCTATACGATCTCTTTATGTTTTGATGATGACAAACATGTAACTTGTAATACGTAACGTAAAGTGCGCAAGTTACTCGTAATCACAAATCATCAATACATACACGTATCAACATCTCTCGATGTCTCAAGTATGCATCAAGACGGACATTGGTTTACACCCAACGTAAATCACATAAGGTATGTACAAACAATATTAAACTTGTAGGATGATCAAAGAAATATGGATGTTGGTATTGTTGCGGATGATGAGGTGGTTCATAAGTTGATAAGTATGGTTGAGAAGAATGAGCTGTTTGAGGAATTAATGATAGTTGTTGAGGATACTGGGCAGAATTTGACTGAGTTGGATAGCATACAACTAATCACAGTTGGTATTATACATGTTTTTTGCCAATTTGACATCGGTTACAAACTTGCTCCATTCTAGTTGAAGAGCCGGTTCAGATATAATTTCTGATATTTACTTGAATTAGCGGCATTGTCATGCACTGGTGTGCATATCATTAATAAGTTGAGCAAAGCGCAAGTAATACTCATAAAGTGATTCACCTCTGGATTGAAGTAACGTGTCAAACTCATTATACAGTTTTACATTCATGCTTTGGATATGAATGTTCAATGCATAGCATGAGTAGCTTGGACATTATCTTAAATATCTTAGCACCATACAATGGTTGACAATGGGACAATAACATCTGGTGGGAGACCTTGAAGTAAACAATGGTAGTTGTCCTTAAACATCACAGTCATCTGAGCTTTCTTGTTTAGTGAGTTTCTGCGGTATTCATGTCACAGAATTTTACCATCTTCATCAACTGTCAGATAGACACGAGGTCCATTTTCAATAGACTTCAAGCTCTTTCTACCGTTTTTCTTTCCTTGATGGTATGGTAACTTACAACTCTGCACGAGGCTAATACTCATTTTCGTTGTTCAAGTATAGGAGAGGTGTCTGAGCACCAGCTACAATCATATGTTCTGCTAAAGTAGTCATTTTAATTGATTGATAAATGTGAAAAGATAAGATCTTTGATTGTCTGTGATTAGAGTTAATGTGTTAGTGTTGTATGTTGAAAGTGATGAGAATAAGATTGCATGGGATATTACAAAAACTTGCTTAAAACCAGAAAATAATTGAATATTTCATGGGATTTTACAAATCAAAGAAGAAATCGTGAAATAAGAATTCTTGTTTTAGAAAAGTGGTAGAATCGGTTGAGTATGATTTGTGTCTAAGTCTGTTGGTTGCCCAAATCGGTTAGTGAAAATTACCTAAATCGGTTAGTACCAAAATGACAAAATCGGCTAATGCAAAGTGTCAAATTCAGTTAACTTCAATATGGCAAAAACGGTTAGCATAAACTGTCAAAATTAGTTCACCCACAAACTGGCTAAATCAGTTAGCAAAAATTATCTAAATCGGTTCACCCACAAACTGTCTATTTCGGCTAACCAGAAATGGCTAAATAGGCTAATAGACAACTGGCAAAATAGGTGGATTCAAGGTGGAAATTTTGGCGAACACAACTTGGCAATTTTGGTGCCTTTATAAAAATCTGGAAAAACAAACTTTTCAAAATCACTAAAAAACATACTTTTTATCTTTTTTTCTTGGTTTCTTTTGACAACCCTAAGTATAAAACTAAGATACTCTAACTTAAAAAACACAAACTACTTTACTGGTTTGTTAACACCAAAATTTTGAATAAATGATGTTCGAGTACATATACTAAACAAAACGAGCTCCTTTATGAGTCTTTAAACACGCACTCAAAAAGACTCTAAAATCACCCCATGGCTACTGATACCAATTGTAGAATACACGTTATTTAATCACACATACAATCAAAGCAAGAAATCTTAGTGTTGGGTTCAGTTCCTGAGAAGCTCCTTCAGTTTTTAGTTATTTAAACATAAATCCCTAAGTATATCACGCTGAAGTCGTCTCAGCTGTGTGTCAGGATGAGGTTCTTTAGTAGTCAGCGCTTCAGGTACCTTAGAATTTTGGGGAAGTACTCTTCACTATCAATTTGCAGCAGTACAAAAATTGAAGAGGCTTTTGGTAAGTGCTTCAGTTCTTTTTTTTTAGCTTGGTTGGATCAATTCCAAGCTAAACGTTGTCTATCTCCTTAACAGAAGTTGAAACGTGTTGTTTCACTTCTAAAAGGTTTACAAGGCGGGAAAAAGATTACTTTATGTCAAAAAGAATAAAGCTCATTCTCATTGGGAAAAGTAACTTTTAATTGTTGGTATAGAGTACAAAACTTTCTCAAAGGACAATATCTAGTACTAAGAAAGCAGAACGTGCATTAAATGGTAGTCAGACCACCCATTTAATGCTTGCCACGCGTACTAGGTTAACTTGTAAACCCTATTCCCTTTGCCTATAAAAGGAAAGGGATTCCCATAGTAAATGTTATCTCTTCTAATTAATGTGATACACATTGAAGAGTTCATTTGTCTCTCAAACAAACTGAACGGTTTCAGTTTAGTCATAAGTAGTTTGTTTTCTTACTCTATTAGCTTTGGTTAGAGTTTAAGTTTGAAGGAGATAACACCTTAATTGTCATTCAACCACCTTGCTATTTTGCAAGTAAGGTGTATCATAGATTCTTTATTTGAATCTAATAAGAACCTATACGTTGAAGAGTTACTTATGTGTGTTTTAAACTTGTTCTTTATAGTGTTTATATATATATCTGTTTAAAACTCACTTTTTTGTCATAGAATGTGATTAATTTAACTTGATAAACCTTATACCACATTCAAAGGGACCAACATCAATTAATTTAGAATTGTAATTAACCATAGCTCTTTTATAAAGCTTAGGGGCTAAAACTATAAAACAACAATTTCTAAGGTTTGAAATTAAGAAAAAGCAAAAAAAAACTCACTAAGTATGGTAACATAGACGCATGTGTTAGTTTGTCATCTCAGCACCACACACTGACACACGACTCATGCACATGACAAAAAAAACCTGGTATCATGACATGCCAGTTTTCACATCCATCTTCTTTTTCAAACAAACTACTTTTTATTCAATCAAATAAAAATTTAAATTACAATACGAGAATAAAGAAAACATACAGAATTTCAAACACGAGGTTTTTTAGAGGATATTTATAATGACACCAAATGAAATGATGGAGGGATCATTTCCTCCGTCATTTCATTTGATTTCATATAAATATCCTCCAAAAAACCCCGTGTTTGAATTCGACATTGAAATAAAAACACAAATTATGATACGATACGAAAACACAAATCATCCTATTTGTTTTATGTGTGGATAAAACGGATTTTGTGACTTACATTTTCTTGTATTTGTGACAGACAAGTCCATAACGTTTCTTAACCTCGTAATCTTTCTAGGCTTCATCGTCAAAAAATTCTCAACCAGAGCACGCCTTTCTGGCGAAATATCTTCGCATTTCGCGTATTATTTCCTCAAATCTTATTTTGCCTCCCTTGCATGCTCAAATAACTAGATTACGCTGATAATATCTTCCCGTCAACGAACGTAATTCTGTGTTCGTTACATTGTTTCGTGAAATACGCTCTGTGTACGGGGGGATGTCATGAGAGAATGTATATATGTATAAAATCGTCCCATATTTTACGAGGCAATAACCGTGATTTAGGTCCATATTAGTTCTTGTTTGATGGATATGTGCTTAATTATGTTATAAAGTTGTTTTGTAAGGTTAGTATGATGATTTGATACGGATAAGAGGATTGGAGATAGATGGCGTCGAAGATTTCATAAGTTGATTTTTGTTTGAAGACCATATGGCCATACAGTCAAAGGCATAAAGGTGTTCGCCTTGTTCAAGTGAAGATAGCAAGTCTGGGATGACCATAAAGCCGTACGGAGATGGACGTAAATCCATATGCTAAGAACACCAATATGCTGAGATAGGAGCATACAACCATACGCTCAGATCATAAAGCCGTACGCTTTCTGCAGGGGTTATAAATACCCACAAATTTTAGGGTTCTTATGGATTCTCTTCCACCCACAACCAAATGACGACTGAAGGACCACCATTGGGAATTTTTGAGGCTTTTTGGAGTACTTGGAGAGGAGAATAACATCATTTAATTCCCATAAACATCATTGTAAACCAACGGTTAATTCTTGACTTTGATTTATGATTATGTCTTGTTTCTTTTTCTTTACTTGTTTGTTTGAATCACTCATTATGAGTGAGTAGTTTATTAGTGTTTACTTAGATTAGATATAGCTTGTGGTTAGATAATACAAACTTGGTGTGATTGTGCAAAATCCATTTGGCGGTTTTTGATGAAATGAATATTTTGATGTTTTCTTTGTTTAAAGCTTGTGTTTATCAACTAACATGTCTATGAATGATTGGATTAAGCTTGTAGATCAACTTCTTTTGAAAGTCATTTGTATTCCACTAATTGTCTATGCTTAGTGAAACTTTAATATAGACCAAGGATTATGGGATTTGTTAAGTGGGTAACCTATAGTCTTGAACATTGTTTAGTCATACTTATGACCCTTTGTGTGATTGGAACCTAAATATCAAACATTTTGTGAAATCAAAGATTGGTTTTAAAAGCATAATTTGAGGTTGTGTTTACAAAGACCTTTGTAGCACTTTCCGATTATTGTTAGGGATAAATGATGAAGACCCTCAAAGTCTAACCATAGTTGTAACCCGAATCGCACAACTGCATCGTGTTAAGTATTATCCAATCCAAGTGAAGTCTATCTAAGTGAACACTCGTTTTTATCATATTATTTCTGAACAATTTTAGTTAATTAAGTTATTTTAAAGTATTTTCTTAGTTTAAGTTAATTTAGCTTACTTTTAGTAGATTAACAAAAACAAAACAAAAACCTATTTGATAACTAAATATAAAACGAACATTGATTATCTTGATTTGATTTTAGCTTCCTTGGGATGATAAACCCGGTTCTTACTTTACTATATTATATACGATTGGTACACTTACCATTTGTGTATAGTATCTAGTTTAGTAGTTTCCAAAAGTTTACATATTTTTACTACACATCAGGGATCTTAATGAACCTCCTAATTATAAATTTGCATTGTCAGATCCTGAATCTGATAAATGGCTTGATGCTATGAATGCAAAAATACAATCTACGAAAGATAATCGAGTCTGGTGTTTGGTTGATCTTCCTCCTAATGGTCGAACTTTTGGAAGTAAATGGGTTTCAAGAAAAAGACTTACACGGATGGCTATGTACACACTTTTAAAGCTCTTCTTGTAGCAAAAGACTATACCCAAACCTACGACGTAGATTATAGGGAAACTTTCTCTCCTATTGCAGACATGAGAGCTATAAGGATTCTTTTAGCCATAGTTGCGTTCTATGACTATGAGATTTGGCAAATAGATGTCAAAATCGTCTTTTTGAATGGTCACCTAAGCGAGGACATATATATGGTGCAACCTAAGGGATTTGTGGATCCAAAACATCCTAGCAAAGTAGGCAAGGTGCAACGATCCATTTGTGGATTAAAGAAAGCATCTAGAAGCTAAAACAAGAGATTTGATGAGGAAATCAAGAAGGTTGGTTTCACTCAAAATCCTTATGAGCCATGTGTATATGTCAAAGCTAGTGGCAGTAATGTTGCATTCCTAGTCTTATATGTCGATGACATATTGATCATCAGAAATATCGTTATAATGCTTCAAGATGTTAAGTCTTGGCTTTGTAAGTGTTTTTCTATGAAAGACTTAGGAAAATCAGCATACATCCTTGGAATCAAGATCACATGTGATAAATCTAAACGGTTAATTGCTTTTAGTCAAAGTGCTTATTTTGATAAAATCTTAAAGAAATTTAAGAGGCAGTGTTCCAATGCAAGAGAAGCCCAATTTGAGTAAAGCTCAAGGTGCAAGTACACATAGTGAGGTGAATCGCATGCAATGAGTTCCTTATGCTTCGGATATCGGATCTATTATGTATGCGGTAAGATGCACTAGACCTGATGTTGCCTTTGCGCCAAATTTGTGTAGTCGATTTTAGCTAAATCCTGGTGAAGCTCACTGGACTGCTGTTAAAACAATTCTTAAGTATTTGAAGAATACTAAAGATATGGTTCTTGTTTACGGGGGAAAACCTGAAACTGAGTTAGTATTTGGATAAAGAGATATTAAACGATTGTTATTTTTCAATGAATTAATGTACGTTGTATTATTGTTTTCATTTTATAATAATTGTGTCTTATATTTGCATGTTTAATCTATGAATGACTTGTTGCATTCTAAACTATGTCCATTGCCAGTAGCAAATATGGGAGTATTGTTGAATTGAGGCAAATGTGATATATTTGGCTTATTTTGTTGAATATATAAAGATGTGTATGCCAAACTCACATGTTATTAAATGTGGTTGAATATTGGATACCCCACCTTGTGTTAATCAATTTATGGATCGGCTGAGTAACACATATGGTAGAGTTTCTGCTTATCCTCATACTTGAGATGCAAGCGGGTCTTGCATGTATGGATAGAATTTCTTGATTATAGACAACCGCTATGCTGGATAAGGTAGTCATAAAAGCTATATTCAGAAATGTTTTGAAGTACATGAATGACACTTGTAGTCAAAATAGAATTTGTTCCTCCACATGTTTGGGAGTTAAATGCTTACTAGGCCCCTCGTTGGGTTGATCAGATGTTTGCATGGTCGTGCCCAAAGTGTAGTTAAGATGATTTTTTTTACATTTGGTAATCTAGATCAATACATAAACGAGAAACATAATCGTTAATTTATGGGATGACTTTGATCCATATTCATATTTAACATCGTACCAGAAACAAAAGGATGTATTAACTTAAACCATTGAAACTGAGAGGTTTAACGAAACTACACTCAGGTATTTCTAGGAGCGTTGATGATGTTGTTAGACGCTTGTCTCAATGTTAGTATGTTATATATACAAGTGGGAGCTGTTATGGGAAGTGCTCATGTCATACGAATATTTATACAATAGAAATACGTAAAGCCTAGGGGGCCACACACTGTACACATTAGATGGTTGCTCTATAAAGTATAACCATAATAATCTAAGGTTGCATTATTATTATATATACTTAATGTAAAACACTTATTACTCAACGGTTGGTAATTGTTTGTGTTATGAATAATCAACGTTAGCCCTCTAATTATTATGTAAATGTACATAAGTATTAAATAGAAACAATATCAAACATGAGGGAGGGGTATTCTTGGAGCTAGGGGGCGGCCTAAGGGATCAAAAGGACGTGGGGTTTGTGTCAACTTTTAGTAGCTTTTTCCCAAAGCTAAACTAACCCTAATATGACGACTATATAAATAGGGTCTAGTTCCTCATTTATTCATCCCTTTTTCTTTATTCTTTCCTTTGTGCCGATTCAAGGAATCCTCAAGCTAGGGAATCGAGTTTTGGTATTCTAGTAATCGTAGTACTTGGTATTCGATAATCGTTGTCGGCGAACTAGCTTTCGGGTCAATATTGTTACGACGTGTAGTCGTGGATAACAGTAGAGGTTTGCTTATTTGGAAAACTTGGGTTGAACGTTTCGTGCTTCTCCGATTGAGCTTCGTTTCTTCGTTAGCTTATTTGCTAGAAGGGTACCGATTTACTTTTTATTATTTATGTTACTCATATATGCTACATGTGTTTAATTTTCAGCTGCGTAGTCTTCGTATATTATTTTGTAATAATAGGGTTTTGATCACTAATTCCATACCTTTATGTTGAAACTTGAGGCTCAGACAGATAAAGGTACAAAAAAGCGGATGCACCCCGCCTATGGCCGCAAGTCTGCAACCTTAAAGGTTATCCTGCCAATATCGTGAGCATTCTCACTCTTTAATCGAACCCATTCAGACTCATCACAGACCAATTTTTATACTATTATACATATACATACTACTAAAATGCATTCAAAACGGAACAGCGCGACATCATAATAGACATAAGTAACAATGAAGAGTCAGATAAATCACGAATCGAAAAAGGAAATACGCCACAGTGGCTGCTAACACAGTGTGTTGCTCCGCTAAACTTGTACACGGTACTTAATTTAATGAAGGCCTATCATAATCAATACCATCATTATCGTAACGGTATGCATATCCAAAGAGCTCGCCCATAATAGATTCCACGGACACTTAAATATATAATAACAGTTAGTATAACGTAACGGTTAACAAACAATGAATCCGAAACAACAATAAATAAACAAAATTCACATGCCATCTCTCCATAATCCTATAAATCATAGTTAATAGAACTCCAAATTCAAATGGCCAATTGTATAAGGAGTAAGATTTAGCGACAAATGGCCATATTAAGACGTCAAGATACGAATAAACACCAGTTTCATAATAGGAACCAAACCTTATGAATTAGGTTTTCAGCGCAATCTTTCAACAACATCAATTACACCTTAAAAATTCGCAAATCAGGAAATAAATCGTTCACGAAACCCCAAAATGAATAAAAAGGAACTAAAAACTTGAAAACCTTTAATCTGCGCAATAAAGTTGGGGATTCGTTTTGGTAAACTAAAGAACAGATAAGTTGGTAAATCACTCAAGAAAATGATTGTGTCAAAGTGTTCTCGAAAGAAACATAATTTTTATGGCAAAGGACACTCACAGAAGAATCAAGAACATTTTAGAAACCTAAAACGGCCCAAACTTCAACAGCAAAACATAGAAAGCATGCCCAAAGCCCAGAAGTTAGCCCAATGTCAAAACGACATGGCAGACCACCGTTTTTGAGCGTCTTTTAGAATATATACTAATATAAAGAAAATCTGATTATATACATATTGAGATTTAATTCTTTATGTATCAATACATTTGACCATTTCTTCTTTATTATTCAAATCAGCGAAACCCTGACTTTGAATAAACAATCAACGCCAACTTACTATCCATGGACACTGTAGATACACTGATACAATCAACATCAACATGTAATTCATACTATCTGTTAGGTTATAAAAACGTGCATGAGATCGTGACACAATTATACAAATCAACACAATTACCTCATATATTGTACCCTGCACGTTAAAAACACAAGCAAACATTGAAAAAACCCAGCATAAATTACACTCATTATCAATTACAATTAGTAAATCGTACCCGGTATGATCTCAGCGTTCTGGTTTCATGAATATACGATTATGACGCTGATGCTGCACCTATCAGTCATGCCGCCGAGCTACGTCTGCATGGTTTGCCTGTGAGAAGAAAAGAAACGCACAAAAGGTTAGAACCGAATGATAATGAAGGATGGGGATCCCTTGGGGTGGGTGTATGTATAGGCCCCGAATTACGGTCTCCTCCCCAATAGATATGCATGTAATTTAAATTTAAAAAAGATATCGCGAGGATAAATGCCTTTTTCAAAGCCTTTTAGAACGTGATTCTGATGTGCCACATTTACACTCCCATCACCAGAGTCTCAAAAACCACCTCCGCCAATGCACACAACTTTTTACCTTCTCGTTTTTGACATGTCTATGTTTGTAACCAAAAAATTAAAAGGCTCGATTTTTTCTCACCAAAAAAAACCAATTAACCATTGAGAAGGCTCCATTGTGAAATCGAGCCTTCTCATTGGATAATCAAATACCTCAGTTTTACTAAAAGTGAGTTCTTATAGTATATAAAAGATAGATGTGTATTTAGTTATTGGAAAATGAAATGTATACCAAAAAATTAGGCCTAAAATTATGCTGGTAGATTCAAAAAATTGACTGGTAAAAAATGGTGAAGGAGAAAATATATAAGACACGTGGCAAAAAATGTATGAATAAACATAATTTTAAGTCTCATTTTTAGGCATACATATCAACCTCTTTTAGGGGGCGTTTGGTTCGCTGTAGTGCATTGTAATTCGTTGTAATTCTAATCTGAATTACATTCCAATCATTGCCCACTCCCATACAATCCACCCCCACCTAATAACATACCACACAAAAACTTCCACCCACACCCCCATACAAAACCTTTTTGCTTAAATTGAACATACTAGCCAATTACCATACGTATATACCATACACTTTCACATCCAAACCAACCCCATCGTATATTAAGTGTAATGTGGAGCCGTTGACTTCGCTTCCAATACCAACCTGTACACCCAACCCGCAGCCTTAAAGTGAAAGCGATCACCAAATACCAAACACCCTACCACACCCTCAACACCCCCATGAAAACCAACCCAATCCAACTTCACCGGAGAAAGTCATGACCGTAATGATCCTAACCTAATAAACAACTCTTAAAAACACAAACCCCCCACAAAGACTAACACTAAAAGTTTTTAAACAATCAAACAAGCATATTATTATTATTATTATTATTATTATTATTATTATTTTTTATAAATCACTTTATTAAGAAACTCAAGAGATTTACAATAAATTACAGGGGAGCCGAGATACTATCTGGGCCCCCACTCCTTTAGCAATAGCGAAACTAATCCTATTAAATATATGAACAGCAACACGTGCCCCAATGTCCTGAGCCATGGAGAACTTTCGGATCCGCTTCAGCAATGTAACCGCGTCTGCCTCTAATTCCCCTAAAGAAGAGAAAGAAAAAGGAAGAAACCCATATCCAATAGCCGCACACTTAACCATATACTTGTCGCGTTTACGTTGTGCAACATCAATCACGGCCTGATCGGGTACGAAATCAACCATCCAGGTTTGCGTCAAAGGTGAAGATCTAGTCAGATCTACACACACATCAAGTCCTCCATCCCACGAGTAAAGTAACATATCTGCTGGACGTAATGGTTTGTCACGCCTCCCATCCAACCCGATATCAACTTCCTTACCAGCTGAAATCACAGAACGATAACATATGTCGACAAGGGTATCGCGCACAACATAATAATAATAATAATAATAATAATAATTATTATTATTATATAAACTAAATAATAATAATAATAATTTTATTATTATTATTATTATTATTGTTGATTACTGTTATTTTATTATTATTATTATTATTATTATTTTTTATTATAAATATTATTTATTGTTATCATCACTTTATTACAACAAATTAAAAGGAAGCCGAGATACTATATTGGTTCTTACTCCTTTAACAATAGCAAAGCTGATTCCATTAAATATATGAACAGCAACACATGTCCCAATGTCCTGAACCATGAAAAACTTTCGGATCCGCTTCAGCAAGTTAACCGCGTCCTTTTCTAATTCTTCAAAGGAAGAGGAAGAAAAGGAGAGAAACCCATATCAAATAGCTGCACACTTAGTCATATACTTAATCTGTTTACGTTGTGCTGCATCAACCACTACACGACCGGGTACGAAATCATTATTATTATTATTATTATTATTAATATTATTATTATTATTATTGTTTTTAATATTATTTATTATTATTATTATTATTACTATTATTATTACTTCATCCGTTCTATTTTTATTGTCCACTTTTTATTTTTGGGATGCCCCAGTATAATTGTCCACTACTAAAAATAGATAAGAAAGTTTGATTAAGTTATTGTATTACCCTTGTCTGAAATTATTATTACAAACTTTAACTTTAATTAATTAACTAAGGGTAAATCTATCATTCTGCAGTAATAAATGCATTTTTCTTAAACTATGTGTTTTTTGTCGGCAGACAATAATTTTGAGACGGAGGGAGTATTATTTTATAAATATTAGTATTATTATTTTATTATATATTATTATATTATTTTAATTATTATTTTATTTTTTTGTTTTTTAAGTTTTTAGAAAAAATGTATTTGAATTATATTACGTTGCGAGTCAACAAAACACATCGACAGATTTCATCAATTACAATTATAACACATTCCAACCATTTGAATTGCAATTATATATCAAATTATAATTCATTTTAAAGATTACAATTCCTTAAAAAAAATTCTATAAACCCAAACGCCCCTTTTGTTATTTATAGTACCTGAGATTATAAGAAACTAACATAAACGAAATCTTTATTAACATTAATATAACACGCGTTGACAAGATTGTTAATATCAAACTTGATGTTACATTTACTCGATCCCACACCTTAAATCCTCCGCCCAAACTTGTTGTCTATCGTATACATACTTTGCCGTCGACTATTTAACTAGACACTACTTAAATAAACAAATTCTACTCATAGACACTACTCATTCATTTACTAGTATACACAAATAGGCCCTCATAAAGCCAACACGTTACACCCTTGGCTTCCCATTTAGGCAATAAACCACGCAAGCGAAAAAAGTCACTTATTTAAACATTATTAAAATAATAAAAAGAAAAGAAAAACAGAGAGTGGGTTGTAACTGAGTGTGGGACCCACTCCAGTACTCCAACTCTCCAATCCATTCCTATAACTTCACCCATTCCACCATTCTTAACAATCTTTTCATTTTTTCCACTTTTTAAAATAAAAATCAGCAACAGCAACATGTTGACAACAGATGACGATAACTGGCTAACGGCAGCTTTAACTGACACTAACGTCGTGGCAAAGCTCATCGTCAAACTCCGTGAATCCACGTCATCACCATCTCAACTACCACTTAGCTGGACTATACGACGGTCACGAACTCAACATCAACTACAACCGTTACTTTCATCATCTAACAAATCGGAACAACCTCCTAGAGCTAGTCCTAGCACGCCGTTGTCGTGGAATGGAAACGGTGGTGGTGCATCAGTTGCTGATTTAAGATCCAAGGTTCGTTAATTGTGTGTGATATATGTGTGTTTTATGGTGTTTTTATTGTTAGTCAGCTGAAGCAGTTAATTCATTTTGACTCTATTGCCCCTCACGATATGATGATATTACCAACACGCGTTCTATATTTGTCAGATTTACGGTTTTTTCTGTTTTGTAGTTTGACTATTTTACCCTCGGCTGACTCGCGCATTTTCACTTTTACTATTTACCTTAGTCAGTAACTTATGATGTGAGTGACACGCAGGCGTTTTGCTTTTTGAAAATTACCATTAGTTAAAAACTTATAACTGGAGGCTTATGTTAGAAAAAAACTAAACTAGACAAATGAAGTATAACGCATTATTGCGTATCTCTCACGAGGGTAGAGCAATAAAGTTATGGCCCACAGGACAAAATTATATATAGTTTTTTAGAAATTACACTACAATTTTTGTTGTTAGAGGAGCAAATTACAAATATAGCTATAGTTTTTTTGTAAATCTACACTACAATTTTTTGCTAGTCAAACACACGCTGACCCTGCCCCTCCTATCTCCGCACATATCTCTCACTGAAACAAATGACGTACATTACGCATAATTCAAGAACATACACAATAACACAAATATTACACTGTTCGCTAATATGATTTAAACATATGAGGTAGTTGTAATTTTTAGATGGACATTTGTTTAATTTTTATTTTTGTGGTGACTTACGTTGAACGTATCAGAAGATTATTACTAGACTTTCTACGTTTTCTTATTAGGGGGTCCACGCTTTTTAAAATGTGAGGAAAATAGTCTTGGTAGCAAAGGGTACTTATGTCAATTTCAAATTCTAATAGTTTTGTGAGGTGATGAGTCATGTGTAAGTATAACATGTCGAAATCATATCCATCTACTTTGGCTAAAAAAGAGGGTGCCACTTAAAACATATTTGTAAATTGTGTGGGCTGTTGGGGGGGTGTTTTGGTAATTTTGGTTTGAGAAAAAGGGTAGTTATGGGTGGCGTGTATTCGTGGCAAATAAGGGTGGGTGTCTGCGTTAGGGTTTGGTAGTGGTTGTATACTTGTATTGTATGCACTTTGTGTGTGTGAATGTGAGAGTGTGTTTCTTATTGTCCTTTTAGTCATGCCACTTTTGTGATTTATTTATGTGTCCCATATGTGCTACTAAGATAATTAGTCTTGAATGTTTGACCATTGCGACATGAGGTATCATTTCCTCACTACCGACTAGTCAGGAGGGCTTTTGTCGAAATAAGTCATGTGTAGTTTTAATTAAAGGTTAGATGTACTAATTGGCGTCTTTGAGAAATGGTCAATTAGACTTTTTAAAAGAGAAATGTTATAACCACATAAACTTTACAAAAAGATTTTCGCACAATGAGGCGTAGCAAAATGATTTGTTAAAAACATGCACGGTGTCAAAGTTTTTCTAACAATCTTAAATTTTTGTGAAATTAGTTTCTATTTTTAGCTTTTCAAAACCAACGTCTAAGTTTGTTTTTTTAAAACCGTTATGTTTTTATGAAACGCTAATAATCACCCTTTTCGATGGTTTGCGAGAATGTGATTATCTGCATTTTGTAAAGCCTAATAATCGGATAATCTTTTCCAATACGCAATCTAAAATCTAAAAATATTGATGGGTAGTAATTTTGTAAACAATTATTATTAATACGGAGTATAAAATAAGCAATCCCAAACATGCCTTTAAGATTATTGTTTGTATGCTAATGTATCGTTTATAGAATCTGTATCTTTAAAGTATTTTGAAACTTATAAGAAGATTAGCATTAATCATTAATTAAAAAAGTCTTTTTCAAGACTCAAGAAAGTGATGTTTGACAAAGTCAAAAGTGAAGATACACTACAATGTTTTTTGTGTTTAGAATGAATCTGTTAATTAAAACCTCTAGGTAAGATTAGCCCTGATAAAGGGTTGGTCCCAGCTATTGCATGCACTTGTGGTCAAAATTGGAAGTAGTAGTACAATACGGAGTATTATATTTGTTTTTCTTCATAACTCTAAAATAAAACAATGAAAAAATTAATTCCTTTTTTGGGTGGGCAGCAGAAGGATCGATTTGTCACATATATTAGAAAGGTGGGTGGAATATTTGGATGTAGTAAATTTTTTGGATTTAAGTTATTTTCCATTATTATTTCTTTTTGACTTTGATTAGTTATTTGGTTTTAATGGTTTTATAAAATGATTAGGATTCTAGTTAATGGCTTCAAAATTTTGGTTTTAATTTTTGCTAAATCTGACATATTGCATAAGACAAAAGTTATGCTTATAAATAGGAATCGTTAACCTTTTTTTTTCTCTTTATATACGTCTTGACATTTGTGGCAGTTTAGGTACATTTTTATTCTCTAATAAGCAATACGACTATACGAGTGATATGATTCTGAGTCTTGTGGTGACATTATTATGAGCTTCACGACTAGAAAGTAATATTATACTCTAGTAATCGATTTGCATATGGCATTAATTTAGTTTAGCATTGAGGAGCCTGAGGTTTAGGTTACTTTGGATTCAAGTTACTAACACACATCAGGGCATGTTCAGTCATTAGTGACTGTGTGGCACTGGTCAAACAAACATGGGCTTGCATGTGCTTTTTAATATTAATGAAAACTGGAAAAGGGCTGTTTTTATTTTAAACAAAATGAAAAGCATTTGTCTTTGCGCAAAGATGTTGGATTCTTGGAGCTTTAGTGCTTTACCAAGATCTAATCAGCATTGGTGATTGGTTTACAAAAGTTTAGGTTAACTTTTTTTTGTATACTGTCATTTGCTTGCGAGTAAAATGTAACCTTCATGACGTGCCCTTTTTTTTCTAATTAACTTCGCGATATCATAGGTAAGAACATTTCATCTTAATTTGGATGAGGCTGAGACTAGACTTATTCTTGTAATGTTGTTGTCAACATGGGATTTATGTCAAGGATCTTCCAAGCAAACTAAGAAACTAGATACTGCATATGAATGTTTTGATGTGTTGTTTATGTTCTCTGTGCCATTAACTTTTAACGAATTGATACGACTACAGTAAGGGAGTTTCTGCATAGAATTAGAATAGAAGTACTCATATTTCGAAGGAAAACATGGTTGGTTGGTATAGCACATCGCATAATACCTAGGGGTTGTGACACCATTATATACATTTGGCCATCTACAGCAGAATCTGGCTATAGATGATGGGCCAACAAATGAATAACGCTGTTAACCAATGTTTTGAAAACCGGGTTTTGAATCGACCCGGTCGAGTCACCGGGTCACCGGGTTACCGGTTGGACCGCCGGGTCAACCCGGTTTTCCAAAAAATATATATATATATATTTTCAATAATTAGAAAGAAAGTATGTATATAAATCATGAAATATTCCATATATTAAGCCTAAAGGCTATTTATTAACAAATATAACATGTAAAATTAAAATTACGTCGCAAATATATACAATTAACATGTTTTATTTATAAAAAAATACGAAAAAACCGAAACCCGGCCGGGTCTCATGACCCGGGTCACTCCAAACCCGGCGGGTCAAACCGGGTTTCGAAAATATGAAACCCGGTTTAATTTGACCCGTTTTTTCGGCCGGAACCGGTTCAACCGGTTGACCCGGCCGGGTCGAACCGGGTTTCAAAACACTGCTGTTAACCACACATAAAAACTGAAAGGATATTTTCATTTCGTTTTGAGTTCTCACTTACTAAGTTTGGCATATTATACCTCCATTAAAAGTTTGCATTTCCTCTTTTATGAGAGCAAATACAAAGTTTGAATTTCTTAACTAATTCTCATTTTTTTTTGCAGGTTACTCCACCAGGTGAGACAACTCCAACCAAGAGGCCAAGAAAGAAGAAGGTGAGCAATAAACCATATTTATCAAATTGGCAGCTTCATTTATCACTGATTTACAAATTCCTAAGAGATATTAACATTATTCCATCAATTATTTCTAGACGTTGGCTGTACTTAAAGAGGAAGAGGCGTTATTAATGGAGGAACAGAAGCAATTGAAGAGGGTACGTTAAGTCAAAAGCATCATTTTTATCGGTCAAAGATACTTGACATTGCTTGTATGCTGATTTTCGTTAACTTTTGTCATGCAGAAACTGGCAGCTCTGCAGAGTACCCGTGAAAAACAGAGAAAAGAGAATGAAAGCCTGAAGCAGATGAAGGTAAAAACATGATTACAATGTTTTGTTTTTTACTTTTCTTAAGAGAAATTTCTCTCTAGTAAAACATATCCAATTATTTCATAGTCATATAACAGTAACATATTTCCTATCACAGAAACCGTAAGTACACAAAATAGATCAAAAGAACATTAGAAATAGATTTAACAAAGTCTTCCTTACTGAAATCACTTATGTAATTCTACTTTCTACCTCAGCTGGATATACAACCAGGAAGACAAGTAGTGAGACCAAAGGCAGTAAGATATGATGAAATCCAACGACTAAACAGCAATTTTGAAGTGATCAATGAACGAAATGACAAATTTGTCCTCCCTGATCTTAACGTTCCTGTTGGGGAAGATGCGATAATGAGCTATTAAAAACATAGAATAAACCTCGTATATTCAACGATAGAAAAATAAGTTCTGACTTCTGAATTTGAGATAGAAGAAAGACCTTCCCGGCCATTTTATGAAATTTGGAAAGTTGTTATTTTAATATAACTGAATGAAGGTAACTGAGGATAATAGTGCAGGAACTTATAAACCCTTTTAGATTTAGTTGGACATTGTTTAATGAAGGTTTTGTACATTGTCTACCCTGTTCTGTTTCTAGGAATATATTTTTTTACAGATACTATGTAACCTTTATAACGAGTGAAAATTAATGATGTTTTATGGTCCAGTTGAGGGCTTAATGGTTGGGCTGGTAAGACTTTGGGCTTCAGCCCATGAGTGTTTATCAAGCCTGATATGTTATACATGACAACCAATTTTTGGTTTCTACACATTTTTTAAATACTACTAGACGAATACCCGTGCACGCACGGAAAATCCCTAGCGGCCGATAATTAAGAATATGCAATATTGTGGTACGTTTTTCGTGTAACGTTCAAACATAATACGCGAAGATATCAAAATGTTGTGACATGCGATAATTCACTTCAAACAATAATTTTTGTCATGTATCAAAGAACATATAACAACCCGTTATAACATCAAAGCTCATGAAGACCAATGAATTTTTAACCTTCATTTCATTTAAAGCAAAATGAAAGTTATATTGACCAGATGGTATTTCATCAAGTGGATTCCTAAAAGACTTTAATATATGTCGAAATATTACTCCTAAATATAATGATTCACAATTGAGAAAAATTAGTGAATAAGATCTATTTAGATACGTTTGTTATTCATACTATAATGATTAACAATAGAAAGAACATGTAATGAAATTGAGTTTTTAATGTACTTAATCACATTCTTGTCATATAAAAATTACAAATTCTAAGAAAATTGCATTGAAACCGTCTCATCAATGCACGTCCTTTTCTTTTCAAACAAATTTCAAATCAAGTATTAAAGATTAAGCGTTGCCATTTATACATTTTAAATTTTCACTATTCTTAAATTTCAAAAAATTGAGGTAAATCGTTTATATATGTAGTAAAGAAAAATAAATCTCATAAATAAAGATAATGGCAACATATGTGTAAAGTTTGAAAAACTATTTATTGAAAATCAGTTTCGATTAGCATTAGAATTTATAAAATCTTTTCCAGAAAATAAGTAGAATACACGGTTGACAAATAACCAAAATACACATTGTTTTTTACTTTATATAATCATTCTATAACATATCAATTTTAAAGTTGGAACTCTTTCAACCCACAAATACATGATTTGACATAAATTTTCTCAAATCAACATATATTACTGCACGATTGGCATAAGATATAACATTAATTATCATCATTTAAAATGCATCTTGTTTTCAACTTTTCTCGAATCATTTCTATATTCGTAATATAAAATTTTCTAACTTTCCTCAAATCATTCCTATAATATATTAGTAATATATACAGCTTTCAAAGTCAACTGATATCATGAACAATTTTGTAACTTAAACATTGTTAATATTAGCTTCATCCTGTAAGTATAGTTAATTTACCAACAAATTGATTTTCTTTTGATAGTTAGTTTATGAAAACGATATACAAAGATTTAAATCACATCTTGCAAATCATAAAATAGACTATATTAGTGTTTAGGAAAAGTAGAAAATTAAAAGATGAAACAAAAATGATCAAAAATATCCAAATTCATAATCATAATAGTATCGTAAGACGTATCTTTTACTACGACCGTTTAGAAATAAGTTTCTTGAATAACGTGTGAAAGACATTGATGCAGGGGCATCGAATAACAATGGTATGACTCCATATCTTAACTTATAGTCAAAGTCAAAATGCATAGTCAAAATCAAAACATTGACTTTCTTTTTTTATTTAAGTTTCTTATTTCATAATAAACTTTGGTTAGTAAAGTATTTAATTTCTAATCAATTACTCCCTCCGTCCCATTTTAATTGGCCTCCAACAAAAAAATTTCATTTTATGATAGATTCAATGAATCTGGACCTATATTTATTAAAATGACAAGTTTACCCTATTAAATGCAATAAATGTATGAATTACTTTCCTTACAAAAACTAATTAGATGGGTAAAATTGTAAATTTAATACTCCATAAACACCTTAATTAAGAAAGTGGACAAGGTTTTGGGACAAACAAAAATAGTAATGAGGTCAATTAAAATGGGACGGATGGAGTACATGTTTAGGAATAAGAAAGTCAAAATCAATCTTTATTTAGGTTGATTATAGTTTTCTTATAAATATTGGGTCTTTTCTTTGTATTGAGATATCTTTTGAGTTCTGATATTAATATCAAAAGCTTTGCTTTAATCGAGACCCCCACTGGAATTATCGATACAATTGTTCTTTTAATTCGTATGTTGTTTGGCTGTTATGATCCGCATCATTTGGTATCAGAGCTATGGTACTAACGGTCGAACGAAATCGTGGAGGACATCTAATTCGTAGATTCGCCGAACGAGGCAACGAACCAGATCCATGTGACGTGAACATTGCAAGCCTCAAGGAACGGATTCAAGAACTCGAGCCCCGACAAGAGAAGACAAGATCTAAACGGGCATGGGAAACCCTAAACAGGGAAAATCCATTTTCGTATGTTTGCTGTGGTGGTTGGGCTCACAGCGGAGTGGTGGTTTCAATGGTGCTTCTCTTTTTCAGTAATTTTGATTTTTTTGGAATTTTATTTTTTCCGGCGAGTTTGATTTTTCCGGCGTAGTATGTGGCTGCTCAAAAAAACACAAAAAAATAGTAAAAACTTAGATCTAAATATAAAAACTATAGATATATAAAAATATCCTCAAAAATACCTTAAAACTTTATTAATTCCGTGGTATGGTGGTGGGGTCACGACCGGTGGTTTAGTGACGACGGCGGTGGCGAGGATGGACGGTGGCGGCGACGGTTATGGTGTGTTTAATAAAGAGGAGAGATACTGGGATAGAGAGAGATAATAGGATATGCGTCTGTTTTTTTGTTTTGATATGTGATGGTTTTGTGTGTGTGTGAGGTTTATATAAGAGCAAAGATTCAACTTTCAAGCATTTAATTTTTCAACATTTCCAAAATTAGTGAGTTTTCAACTTTCAAGAATATGTCAAATTCTCTTTACAAGTAGCATAGATATTACATTTTGACATGTATCAAAAACTGATATTTCTTGTTAGTTAATCCCTTCCGGATCATCCAATGCAGTAATGTTACAAAATAGTCTAAAAGAAACTAAAGGTGGAAAAGCAATTGGAATCTGAATTGTGCTTTGAAAGTTTTAAGAAGTTCCAAAAGTTTCCACATCGGGCAAGTTTCCGTCTTAAGTAACTTCTAGGACGAATTTGAGTCAAATTTTGTTGCTGTAGTTACAAGTTTAACATACTACGTAGTACTACGTAATACCTCTTTTTAGTTAACAATTCCATAAATTTTCAGAAAAAAAAGAATAAGATTGAGCAAGTTAATGAAAGATCTTCATAAAAAGAGAATATGCATGATGAATCGAACACAAAATCCAGATTTTGTATTATGAGCTTGGCTTGGTGCTATTCCATAAATTCAGCAAGGAGACAGAATGCCAAACAATTGTAAAGGGTACACTCATAATTCACTTTGAGACTTTCCCTTTTGAACGTACCATTTTTTAGTCACACCAGTAACCAGTTATATGTACTTTGCTTTCATCATCTTTTCAACTACACATTTTCCCCCTTTTTTCCCATTTAAACTGCCCCGTCATTAAAACATGCGAATTTTACGAATATGACCTTTTGGGATGCGTGTTATCCCCAACAGCTTTTACTTTTCGAAAATAACCTTTTAAATCGCGCAAGGTATGAAGTGATCAACTAGATCGACACTAAAAAAAAATACCGTTGCGAAGAGCTATGAATTATGAACAAAACGAGCCCAATATTGATATGTTTTTGACGTACGTACGATTTTATAAAAAATGTTAAAGTTTGATATATAAATATATATATGTTTGCGTTTTTACCAAAACAACCTTAAACCTTTTTAATATTTACAATTTTTTAACAAACTTTATTCGTCAAATATTTACAAATATCTAGTGCATTCGTTAATAAAAAAAATACCGTTGCGAAGAACTCTAAATTACGAACAAAACGAGCCTAATATTGATATGCTTTTGACGTACGTACGATTTTATAAAAAATGTTAAAGTTTGATATATAAATATATATGTTTGCGTTTTTACAAAAACAACCCTAAACCTTTTAATATTTACAATTTTTTGATATAACAAACTTTATTCGTCAAATATTTAGCAAATATCTAGCGCATTCGTTAATAAAAAAATACCGTTGCAAAAAGCTCTAAATTACGAACAAAACGAGTCCAATATTGATATGCTTTTGACATACGTACGATTTTATAAAAAATGTTAAAGTTTGATATATAAATATATATGTTTGCGTTTTTACAAAAACAACCCTAAACCTTTTTATATTTTTATATTATTTTATATAACAACTTTTTTCGTCAATATTTTCAATATCTAGCGAATTCGTTTAATTAAAAAAATTACCGTTGCGAAGAGCTCTAATACGAACAAAACGAGCCCAATAAAAAAAGTTAGAGCTCGTTTTGTTCGTTAATTTAGAGCTCCTTCGCAAACGGTTTTTTTTGTATTAATCGAATGCGCTAGAACTATGATCGTATCGCCATTTTTGTCTCTTTAATCTTTTAATATCCTTTTGGTAAAATATTTGACGAATATAGTTTGTTATATAAAAAGATTGTAAAGATGAAAAGGTTTAGGGTTGTTTTTTGTAAAAACGCAATTTTTATATATATAGATATATTTTATATATAATATTTTATTTAAAATAATAAAATATCATACTATATATATCTTATATATATATATATATATATATATATATCAAACTTTAACATTTTTTATAAAATCGTACGTACGTCAAAAACATATTAATATTTGGCTCGTTTTGTTCGTAATTCAGAGCTCTTCGCAACGATATTTTTTTTATTAATGAATGCGCTAAATATTTGTAAAATATATGACGAATAAAGTTTGTTATATAAAAAAGTTGTAAATATAAAAAAGTCTAGGGTTAGATTTGAAACTCATATTTTCTTTGCTTGTATGTGGTGTGTTTGGATCTGACACAAACTGAGAAAAAAATGAAATCACCATACAACATGCGCGATCAACTTCATTTTTTTTACTTTTCAACCCAGTCGTGACACGTGTCGATCTAGTTGCTCACTCCATACCTTGCGTGATTTAAAAAGTTATTTTCGAAAAGTTAAAACTGCTGGGTCTCTGCGGGATAACACGCATCCCAAAAGGTCGTATTCGTAAGATTCTCTTAAAACATATATATTAACAATAAAATCATATATATGTGATAATATACTCTATGTATTAGAGTCTAAACCATCGATTCCGCCATACATTTTGAAGTACGTTTTTATGAAGACTCAAGTTTGGGTATTAACGGCGTTTTAGATCAACTACATTAACCGTTTGAAATACGTATTAAACTTGTTTGCCAAAACGTGTGTAGCGTTTTAGATTTTGTTTAGACGCGATTATTAAAAGCGGTATTGAAAAAGTTAAAAACGTTAAAGCATAAATGCTACTTAAATCACAAACATAATCAGCATATCAGCTTTAGAAGCTGACTCAAAACTTCTTTGTATAACACAGCATGTATATTAACTAAATACTAACATTAGCACTCCATAGATGTGGCACTGTAATGGGTGGATCGATCATCGATCGTGCTAGTTAGGTAACACTATATATATGAGCAGCCGTAATGTCGACATATTTGCTCATCGTCAAGGTAATCTCGGTCTCGGCCGGGCACCACTTTAGGCTACAATTATCAGTTACCGCAAAAAACACACTCAGCGGACACATTAGCGCCACATCCGCTTTCCCTCTTCGACTTTTTACCCTCTCTCTATGTCACAATTCACTATTATCAGTCACCGGAACTCACACCAGACAAGCCATTTTTTTTATTAAAAACCAAAACTTTTATTATTCATAAATTAAAAACGTTACATAAATAATTAAAAACGTAAATGTACGGAATTTAAAACGTAAACACTACATAGATAAATAAAAAACACAAACCTGAAACGTAAACTAAAAGGCAAACTAAAACGTAAACTAAAATATATTTTGTTGACATATTTTTTTAGTAAAAATGATAATGAGAGTAAAGAGTTTATAATTAAAAGTTATGTTTACAAATGTAAAATTTTAAGAGGTATTTACAAATAAATAAAATGGTAGTGGAGAAAGGTTTTTATTTTTATTTTTTATAAATGTTATAGTAAGGGGGCCACATTTCACAATGCCCTAAAAATGACAGCCTCGCCTTTGTGAAGTTAGGGCCCGTTTGGTTAGTAAATGGGTTTGGATTTGAATTTGGTTTATGATTTGAAAAAAAAGTAAGAGAGAAATTACATTATAATAGATATAAAATTAATTTATAAATATTATATTGATATAGATATTATTTAAATATTTTGTTATAATAAAAAATCAAATTAGTTGTGAGAGAAAAAAAATTAGGCTCACAGGTTTTCATGAATCCCACCCACCTAACTAGGATTTAAGAAAACCTTTTGTTATGGGTTTTGAAAATTCATTTTAACCAACCAAACATCTTTTATTAAAGTAAAACCCAATTCTCACCCTTAAAACCCACCTAACAAACGCACCCTTATTTCTTCCATCATAGTGCGTGAGGGTTTTGGCTATTATTGGGAGTTACGCATCAAGCATACCTCACTAGAGGCTCATGAACACCCTCGTCACGATCGATAAAAGCAGCCTTAGAGGTTAAAATAATTTGGCAGTGATATAGGGAAAATTTTAAAGACCTACCTTGAAATAAGATTAGGAACCACCTTGAAGTAAAAATTGAAAGAAAGAAACGATGTGTAGACTACAGATTTTGAAGAAGCCAAAGCTCAAATTTCTAGTTTTAATGGAGGTCGAACAATTTGACAGGAAAGATGGATGACTTAAACCTCAAGAATTCTTAAGGGGTGTTTCTTTTCTTCTTGGTAGGAAAAAAAGTGGACCTAAACCCTTAATGCCTCTTAAGGTGCGTTTGGTTTGAGGGTGTAGGGACTAGATTTGGAGATGATGCCTAAAAATCTTGATTGGTATGCTTGAGTTGGGCAAAAAATGAGCATGATTACCAAATATTTACTATCCTCTAATCCTAGGTGGTTTGTTTCTTTTTGTTAAATCTCTTCTTTTTTTAGTCCTTTTTGAATCTCATTCACTTTTAACTTTTGTCTTTTTCTTATAAAATAGTAAAATGTTTTAACTTTATAGATTATATTTATTTGAAACATAAACGATATATTATTTTATTGTATTTTTTTATCTCCTCATTTAATTCAAAACCTATATTAAATCAAAATCAAAATCCAAATTCAAACAATACACAAACCAAACGCACCCTTAATTGAGAAAGACATTAAAGCTTCCCTTTCCCTTTTAAGAGGCTAATTAAAAGGCTCAAGTGTAACCAATTAATTTAGTAAACACCCCCTTATATTCTTTACGAGGCGTTTATACCCGTGCTTTGCACCGGGCTTGTTTTTTGGAAAAAATTAAACTTTTACTTATGTGAAGCATCGAACTTCATACGTGTGACTGCTCACAAGGTTTGAAACTTATAAATACATAACATTTGTTAGGAACTTATAAATACACAACATTAATTCATTCGATCATTCATTCACATTCCAATCTTGATTATCATAAACCTACTTTAAACCTTAATCATCACCTTCATAATCATCAAGATGAACTCAATCCTCTCAAATGCTACAAATATACAAAAGAGAACTTAATCAGGTAAAATAGCATGAACATCCAGTAGATTCAGGGACGGAGCCAGGACCAAATACGATCGAGTGCACAAATTATTTTTAACCGTAATGTAATAGAGTTAAAAAGTGACTTAAAACGAAGATTTCATTAACAATAAGGCTAGAAACACATTTCGATTGACCGGGTGCATTTATGATGCATTTGGGAAAAATCATTATTTTTCTCAAAAATTAACACATCGGAAAAAAAAAATATTTTTCTCAAAATTACACACTAACATACAAAAAAAAACATCCTTACTTAGTAAAACAAACACATAAAATAATACTTCAATAGGCAAAACCAAGACACAGTACAAACCTATCATGTGCCAGTTTCATATGCTCATTAACTTCATTTAACCCTAAATCTCATTACCAATTTACGCTTCCATTTAGAAATTACCTCATCAAACATTCACAAACATCAACTTAATAGTTTCCTGAAGCATAATTAACATCCATAAGAACAACAAAACATACAAAATCAGCACTAATGTAATAACAAAAGAATGATGCACAATAAATTATATTTGAACTATGAGTTTGCTTAGTTAAAACGTAAGTCATGTAGTCAGCATTAGTCTCATATATCAACTTAAGCAACCATGTACTTTACGCTTAGAAGGTATATACAACCTCGTACATTCAAACTAACTATAGTATCGTGAATCATGCTAACATTGGCGTAAAATGCCTCAAGTCCATAGTATTAACAAACTTACAAAGGGGTTGTCCGGACCAATAATCACTTCACTTCACCATTATAGATTGAATAGAAAAGAGGAAGAAATAAGATGAGATGTAGAGAGGGAAAGTAGAGAGAAGGTAGAGAGAAAAAAGAGAAGGTTGGATTGCTATGAGAAAAGAAAGAACAACCAACCCTTCTCCTTGTGTGAAGAAGGGTATTTATATTTCTAGACACACCTAGGGTATTCCTTGGTGGACCGGGCTTGGGTTTTGGTTGGGCTTAAGCCCACAACGTATACAATTTTAGATTACTAAGCGAGCCCGATTCCCTTTCTAGCCTATTACAACGATTATAACATAAAGACCGATACTACTTTGTAGAATGACCGAGATTCCTTGTTCGACTCAATAATTTAAGGCTAACAATCTCCCATAAAGTGAGGTCATTGATCCTTTCAAACTTTGAACTCTTTCAGATTGTCTTGACGTTAAGTTCTTGAGTCTTGGCCTTTATATTTATTGTAGGCTTGTTCCTTCATGCTTTGTGATCCTTAATCTTGAGCCTTTATCATTGTCTTTTGACTTTGTATTTAATCTCAAGGTCCTTAAATATTTATCATTGAGATCTGTGTCGTCTTTGCCATCTTGCGATCTTGTGTCTTGGTGCCAACATGCTCATTATCTTGAAAGCTTGATAACAATCTACCTTGACAATCTTTGTCTTGATAATATTGATATCTTTAAGGAAGATCTTGAATATCAGAGTTTGCGGAAGACTTTAGTACCATGTACTTGAGCTTTCATCATGTCTTTATATTCGTCGATCGAGCATGAGCATGTGGTAATGAATCCGACTTTGCTGGAATGTGGTAGTTACGCCATTGACTAGTCCTGCATGTTTAAGTTAGTGATAAACAACATATATGGACGAAATGTCTTTGTCATTCGTCGATGTTAGGTTACGATAACCACCGGTTCCCCGTTTTATAGTATAAATACTATACATGTGATCAGATAGGTTCAAAGAACCTTATTGACAGGGTTTCCAACTCAAAGTGTTAGATCATCTAACGTTGATGCATTAGATTTACTGTACTTGCTTGTTCTCATTACCGAAACGTCTCAAAGCAAACATCACGATAAGATTGAATCAGTTAGTTACTATCTTACTAATTGAGTCGTTAATTCATTTACTAGGCCAAATCGATATCCACTTATCACAAGTTTGATTCACATAGAATCTCGCAAGTCACTTACCATAGTGCTGTTTGATGTTGACACTGGAAGGATTTCCATCATCATTGTAAATACTAAAGAGTATCACTAAGATGTTCTGGCAAAATCACAAGGACAATGCGTAGGACTCTTTGTTATCACTTGTGTTCTAGATGTGGAACAACAAGTGTTTATCATTAATGTGTCCTAATGAGATTTATGTTTGATCTCTTTTGGCTCTAGACTCGATTGAGCACTTTGGTTTTAGTACTCGGAGGATAGAGCTGACTGCCACCTATTCAATATCAACAATCTCAAAGTGAGATGTCAATAGATAACGTGTGTATCTCCGTGACAAATGAGACAAGTCTCTTTTGAGATTGAGAGAAACTTGAATGGCTGGGAAGGGTTGTGCAGTGCATCACTGGGTCTACGATGTTTATGTAGAATTGTTTCCGGAATTCATTTCTTTATGAAATGATAGCTATATGTATTGACCCGGTTTCTGACGTAAGTTGGATGAAGTGGCTTATTTCTCTTAGTCCCTTTATCCTTTACATTCTCTTTTTCATTCTTCACCATTCAATGTTACCAAGATGTTCCATTACTAACACCTTGATTAGTGACTTGTTCCAGTGTTAGGCTCGGCCTAAGTCGACATTTATTCCCTGTTTTTCCATCTTCTCCAATCATACATAAGGATACTATTTCTAATCTAGAGTGTCTTGGGTAGATTCCCTCCATTTTTTGCTTGGATCATAGGACTAATACCTAAACTGGACCATGATGACTTCGTAATCGACAGTGAATTATAAGGTGTTTGGTATAAATCGTAACATAAAACAAACAATTAAAAAATCAATCAAAGTGTTAGAAAAACATTTGACACTTCGAAAGTTTCATCATGAAAAACTCCCCTACACACGTGCATCGATAATCGAAAGTGTTTCGCACATGTGGATAAGAGTAAAAAGCACGTTGAGTCTTTTAATCACTTATTATTATTTGATCACATTTTAATCATATTTTCTCCCCCTATGAAATTATCACTTAGTATTTTCATATCAATTGACTTAAAATGACATTTTCTAAAAAAACGTGTGGGGAGAAAAATGTTTAAGCAGCATGAATATTATGGAACATTTCCTATATGCGTGTCACCAAATTGAAAATATGACACTTTTGTAAAAATGATAAGACACCACAAATATGTTGAGTTATGGAGTTAAGATGCCTTTTGTATAACACACTCGTAGTTAAGTACTAGTATTACTAAATCAGTTCATAAGTGGACGTAATCCGAAGTAACGCAAGGAGTATCTCAAGAAATACCAGTGCATAGTGGTGTGCCTTTGGAGAAATGAGAATATTTGAAAATGATATTGTTAATAGTCTTGAAAAATTGTGCTTAGTCTCCACGTGAGTTTGACACTGAATTACCACTTTCAAATCCACTGAATGTTTTAGATACATAAAATTTGACTTTTATAAGATGTATCCAACAGCATTAAAAGGCGTTTGTTTTTTTTTAAATCCCCCTCAAAAATTAATCCACTTATAAAAATGATTTGACTTTTGAAAGTATCAAGAGGATGAAGTGTTGAACACACAGTTTGAAAGATTTAAAAAAAACCATTTGAGAAATTCTTGAAAAATTGTGTTCAACTGTTTTGAAAACCAATGTTACTTGAGCTCTAAAGACTTTGAATATCTTTGATTTTACTTTTTGTGTCAGCTCAAGTCCAAAAAGTTGTTATCTTCTCGTTGTGAGGATAAATGTATATAAGCACACACTTTCCTTTATTTGAAGAACGAGTCCTAAGCTGATATTTACTTAGAAGTCGTGTGTCCCGAGCATGAAAATTTGTGAAAAATGCTCAGAACGAAAAAGATTTCTTTTCTTTAAAAGATAAAGCGCATTGAAACGTACACTTTTCTTTTCTTTGAGGATCGGGTTATGTACTGAATTATACATAAGCCATCAGAAATTTAGAAATGACATGTTTTAAAAGCATTTGAACTCTTGCTCGAACTTCATTTACACACCCGTGTCAATATTAATCAACATTTCTAGGCACGTATATGTTATCGATTTCAAGAGACATGTCGAGAAGATTCTTTTTGGTATTTTATTCATTTTTAATATGTATTTGATTATTGGAAATTTTCTGTTTTTGTATTTGTTTCTCGAAATAATCAAAATTGAAGTACAAGTTTGAACATGTGTAAAAGATGGTATAATATCTACATTTGTTGAACCCTTAGTAGAAATGGGTTCGAAAGCCATTGAAGTACCTGCACGTAAAGGAGAAGAGTTGGCACAAATAAGAGTATTAGGAGTACATGTTTCCTTTCCTAATGGTAACACACTATCATTTGTGTTGATGCAAGTTTCAATAGACTTCCTAGTTGGAATCCACCTAAGACCAACATAAGTAAAGATTCTACCCATTGGTTTCCATGTAAGACCAGATCTAGGGGGTGTTGTTTTCACATATACACCGGAAGACTTATTTGGAGAAAACCTTTGTCCTATGGGGATCTGTTTGCCAAGATTCTTAGAATTGCTTTTCTTTTCTACGGGTATGTATCTTTTTGTTGTCTTGTGGGATTGTGAATCCTTATTTTGTGTAGAGGGAAGAGAATTCACCTCAGAAAGGTATTTCAAAATGCACGCATCGTGATTTGCAGTGTAAATGCACTTTTTGCATGTAGGACATGCCAAGTCTTTTGACTTTAAGAAAGGCTTAGAGTTCTTAGGTGGTTCTGCTATGTTTACAGCTCTATTCGATACACGACAACTCATGGATGGTGGCCAATTCATAGTTTGTTGATTGTAGTTCCTAGGTTTCGGTTTTCTACCACTAGTAGTGTATGGTAATCTAGCAGGGGTAATTACACTAGGTTTTGAAGTCAAAGCCTTATCTTTCTGAAGTTGTGACTTTTTCTTAGCTTATCATAGGTAGTAGTGATGAACCATGTCATTTGAGTCTACAGATTCCAGTGGTGACTGAAATGACACACGCTTTGAGCTATTCCTAGAAAGGCCAAGTGTAGTCACATGATAAGGCTTAGCAAAAGCAGATTGTCTTATTTGAGGCCAAGAATGTAGAGTGAGTGGTTTTGTAAAATCATTTTTCTCCACAACTTGGGAGGCAAACCGATTTTTAAAAATGAAGGTCGTTTAGATTTAAACGTAGTTGGCTGTCTTATAACTGGTTGATCTCTGATTGGTTGCAAAGGCGGTTTCCCCAAGATTGATGGTTTTCCAAAACTAGTATCCACACCCTTACCTTTCATCTTGTTCCAACTTTTATGCATTTCAGCGTTTGCGATTGTCTTATCTTTTAATTGAGCTTTCAAATAACTTATTACAGTGTTCTTGTCTCGAAGATGAGCTTTCAACTCGTTTATCTCAAAAAATTCAGGAAAATCAGGAGTATCTTGATTTTTGCATGGTCTATTATTTTGAAAAACTTCGTTTTTGTGTTGGCAAAGACAGTTTGATTAGCAATATAAATGTGTTGGGAATTTTAGATTTGATGAGAAACAAGACCAAAAGAATTGAAAACAAAGAAGGTACTTAATCGACAAATTGGATTTACAAAAGATGGAGTTTGACTACAAATTATGATTGGGAAGTTACAGATGTAAACATAAACGTGTGATGATATGTTACAAAAGTGATTGGTCAATCTCATCATATTAATGATAATTAATGTCATTAATGTGTTTTATTAGAATTCCTTTGTAACGTCTTATGGTCTCTATTATATAAAGAGACATAGACTCATAGGTTTTATATCTAGAAAAGTGTGTATCCATCCATAGAAAGATCGACTGATGAGAGTCGAATAGTAAAGGTGTGTGTGTTTACACAAAGTAGTTAGTTTAGTTAGTTAGTTTAGTACACATAGAATAGTTGGTGTAGCCCCAAGTTATAGTTGGGGTAATAGGGAAATCATTCAATATAGAAAACCTTGTTCAGTAACAATTGTTTTTGTTTAATTCCGCTGTGCATATTGTTTTCATTGTTATTGTCAATCCTAGATATATAAGATCTAACCAATCTTGAGCTTAAACGATCTTATCAATTGGTATCAGAGCCATGGGGCTCTTGATCTAGGATCTACAAGGTTTTTGAAGAAACCCTAAAACCCTAATTTTCAAGAAATCGATTTGTGGTTAAAGTTTTATGGGGTTTTTGAGTTAATTGATATAACAATATTTATAATTGTCCTCTCTACCTTAATTGGTATGCAATACAATTGTAAATCATTGTTACTATCAAGGGTTTCTTGGTGTAGTTGATTTATGATGATGGATCTGGACCTCATCGTATACATTCTTTTTTATCATCATCATTATTAGGGTTTTTATGCGAAACCCTAATACCATGGCTGCTCGTCGATTTGGTTTGATTATATTCGATCTTTGTTTTCTTTGTTCATCTATATGGATCGATTGCATAAGAAGCAGCATGTGTGATTGGTTATCATGGTTACAGTTTGGGTAACATGATCTCTATGAAGAATGAAGGTACTGCTGAAGTGTTTGAAGGTACTGAAGAAGTTCATGAAGGTACTGAAGAAGTTCAAGAAAGTACTGCTCAAGTTCATGAAGGTACTGCTCAAGTAAATGAAGGTACTGCTCAAGTAAATGAAGGTACTGCTGAGGTAAATGAAAGTACCGCTGAAAAGATCAAAGTACCGCTGCTGTTTGTGAAAGTACCGCTAGTGTTATCCGATATCTTAGAACGTACTGCTTGCTTTATCAGATATCGGGTAATACATGAATTTTGGTTTTTGGATGGATTTGGATCTCGAATAGAACTATTTTTCGAATAGTTTATTCTTATTTATCTTATGGCTCGTATTTTTGAGATTATTTGAAGATGTAATTACGAAGACGATCGATTATCACTTATTTGATATTGTAGTTGAGTTTCACAGATGCGTGTTCTTATCATACCTTTTAGTAGGAGGTAACTTGTTTGTGCTTAAATGGTGTTGACGAAGACTTGATGAATCTAGCAAAGGTGTACGATCTACCTTATGATGCTTACTACGTACATTTGCTATCACTTAGTGTGTGTCTCATAGAAGATGAGGATTTTTTCAAGAGATTGTAGTCTACTTATATTTTGGTCTTGGTATAAGTTCGACGTCACGTGGATAGTGCAAGACATAAGACACAAGTTTGGGAAATTAAACTTCTTTATCAACTTCGTTATATTCTATTTTCTTCATCAGTGATTCCACTCATGGAGCCTACTAAGTTGAGGATTTAAAGAGATGGTAAACATATGGGTTTCAGGGGAAGCGTTATTAGCTTGAATGTTTAACCATAACATGCTCCATTAAGGGAAGTGTTTCATTACTACTGTTGATCTTTATTATACTGCTAGTTTTAAATTTACTGGCTCAAATTAATTTTTCTTTATGCTTCATGGAGGGTACTTTGAGTTATTGGAAGGATGGATTGGTAGTGTGGTATATGGTTTGTAGCTGTTATGATCCAAGTTGCATTTCTACAGAAGATCCCTATTGGATGATTACAAAAAGGGGAAGAAGATTACAGGTTTATTGATTTGCAGCTTATTATGTGTGGTGGCATGATCATAAGTTAAGGGGAAGCTATCTACAAAGGAAGATTTTGTTTCATTCAGGGAGATGATTCACATCTCACTTCAGGAAGCTTTGCTTTTTGATGAAGTTAGTACACGACTTTGTTTGTTTTGTTCTCATCAAATGGGGAAGATTGTTTGTGGGAATTTTTGATTTTGTGAGACAAAAGAACAAAAGAATGAAACAAGAAGGACTTAATCGACAAATTGGAATTCTACAAAAGATGGAGTTTGACTACAAATTAATGATTGGGAAGTTACAAGATGTAACTTAAACGTGTGATGATATGTTACAAAAGTGATTGGTCAATCTCATCATATTAATGATAAATACTAATTAATGTCATTAATGTGTTTTATTAGAATTCCTTTGTAACGTCTTATGGTCTCTATTATATAAAGAGACATAGACTCATGGGTATTTCTGATTGGTTGCAAAGGCGGTTTCCCCAAGATTGATGGTTTTCCAAAACTAGTATCCACACCCTTACCTTTCATCTTCTCAATGAGTTTCTTTAACTCACTTATTGCAATGTTCTTGTCTTGTAGTTGAGCTTTCAAATCTTATATTTCGAAACATTGTTCATTTTGATCTCGAAATGAAGAAGATTCTTGTTATTTTCAAACTTTGTCATTTTTAAGCTGTTCCTGACATTGTTGTAAACCAAGTTCAAGAGAAATTGAGTGTTGATCAAGTTTTGAAAAACTTTTTAAAAGCTTATTATAATCTTGTTTACCAACAGTTTCAGTTCGTTTGGAAAGCTCATTCGCAAGACATTCACATTCCTTGATTTTATCCGGATACAAACATTACAATTCAGTTTGTTCATCAATATCAGCTAAAGAATGCAAAATAAAAGACATTATGTCTTTTGAAACACACTCTTGGAGAAGTAGATCATATTCATTTGAAAATTTATTTTTATCCGACTGAATTTCGTCAAGTTCTTTTTCAAGAGATTGAATGTACTCCAAATCTTCAAACACTTCCTTTTTGAGAGCAGTTTCAAATGCGAAAGCATCATCTCTTGACTTTATTCCAAGAGGATTTAAAAGATTTTTCACAAGCACGGTTATCTCTTGAATAGTTGGTTGTTGCCATGCATTATCCATTCGTTTCTCCCAAGCTAAATCAACAATTGTTTTGAAATGATTTATGTTATGCGTGACCGTATTGAAAGCTTGTCTACTCTTGCTTAATGAAGCTTGAGTAGATAGAAAACTTATGTTTTTTTTTGCAATATTAGGCTTATATTTCACAAAAGATTTTCTCCACATTTTCTTTCGTGCTTCAATGGCGTAATACAACTGATCAAGAGATGCTAGTGTTTCCTGTGTAAAAATTTCATTAAGACTGTTTTGATATGTGTAATCATACTTTTTAATAGTTTTCTTATGCAGTTTTGATCTACTATCTTGTTTAAGAGTCACTGTCTCTTCATGATTTGGAGCAAATATATTTACAAGATCATCTTTTTTATATGGGATCTTATACATACATGGTTTTTCAGACTGAGCTTTTTTGAGGTACTTAGGATTTGCAAAACTTGGCCTTCCATTATATGATGAACTCGGATTAGGAGCTAGCATATGAATGGTTCGAACAGAATGATTGGCATTATAAACTTTTTCATTTAAAAACTTTACTTGGTTTTCCAAAGAAATCACTTTGTCAATATCTTTATTTTACATGATTTTGAAATCCTTTTGTAATTGTTCCATTTCTTTACAAAGACGGTCATAACGTATATGTTCTAAAGAACTCTGACGAACTAACTCATCATTTTTCTCCTTATATTGAAAAGTTTCATAAGCTTGTGTTTTTAACGCTTCTACAGTTTGAAGTTTTTGCTGAGCTAATCGATCAAGAGATGCTTTTAACTTATGTTCTACTTCTTCCTTTTCAATTTGACAATTTTTATACTTTTTGTCCCTCTCAAGCTCAATATCTTGGTCATGAAGTGCACTTTTGCATCTATCTCGAATGTCATTAGACTCCGCAAGAGCATATTTACACTCATTTAATTCATGAGTGAGTGATGCGTTTGCTTTCCTTAATTGCTTTTGATTTTTTTTTGTTTTCATCAATATTGAGTTTTAAATTTGCAGTTAAGTTAGCAAGCACAACACGCTCATCTTCATGATCATCAACATTCTGGTCATCCTCGAATTCATTATTACACATATCTGATGAATCAAGTGTGGTATTACTATCAACCTTTTCCATCAAGGATGTGTCATTAAGAAATTCAGGTTGCTCGGTATGTTGAGTTTCAACAACAAACACATTATATTCAGGTACCTCAGCCATTGGTTCTGTGTCATAGGAAGGTCTGATATCCGTATCATCCCAAGAATTGATTCTTTCATTGCATTCATTCCCTGACCTACTGCTTTCATTCCCAAATGTACGGCTTTGTTTCTTGGAGCTTTGAGCATTCCCTGTCTTGCTGTAATTAATTTTTGAACAATGTACATTCCCTTTATCTGATATAATCCCACTGCTGTCTGTGTATCCTGAACTAGCATCCAATGCTTTAACCTCTTGAACTTTGCACTCTTGAATTTGCAACTTTTTGCCATTCAACCGTTTCAACCTATTCTGAATCTCTTGATCATGATGTGCTCTTTCAACAATACATTTATCAATGGAGTCCATGTGTTGAATTATCAAGTCTTTGAAGGATTGAGCTTCCATATGAGTGTATTGTTTAAAGTTCTCTCTTACGTGTTGACCATCGTAATTTGAAGGCTTTACTTCTTCTGAATGCAAGAACTTGTGAAACTGCACTTTGATCACACTTAGATCAGACTTGGAATCCTTCTCGTTAAGTATTTCTTTGTTGAGTTGCTTTTCTAAGTTTTTCATGTTGTGAATTAACTCAAACTTGAAAGTTATGACGTCGTTACCAAAGAGGCTTGAAAATGCTCGTTGAAACAAGGGACAATTAGGGAAAGTATTCCTTTCGAGACGTTGAGTGGTTGTTTTGAGTGCATTAAATTCGTTCAACGAATTCGCTTTCAAGATCTTTGCTTGCTTTTGCAGTCTTTGCATCTCTTGTTCATCTGAATCCGAACACGAAGATAAATTATCTCTCGTTTCCATTTTAACGTGAATTGTGAAGTGAAAATGATTTGTAGGATCTTAAGTAGGTAAAGTGATGTTGTAGTTTTGTTTTTGAAATCGTTGTTAACCTTAAAGTTCTTGAGCTTAATTAACGATTGTAAAAAAAACTTAAAATTAAGACTAATGGTGAAAACTATTTTTAAAACTAAAGGTTAAATAAAAGATTTGAAAAATAAAAACTAAAAGTGAAAAGTTTTTGAAAATTATAGGTTAATAATGATTTTTTTTAAACCGAAGGACTAGTATTATAACTATTTGTTATCTAAGGGCTAATATTAAACTATATGAAAACTAAAGGTTAAAAAGTAATATGTTTGAAAAACTAAAGGTAAAAAATGTAAATTTTAAATTTTAAACTAACATTAAAAATTTAGACTTTGGAAATGTTTCATGCACGTATTAATTTTGTATCTTCTTCTACGTTCATATGTGTTAGGGTTTATGGTTTTGTTTCGAGATGATCGCGATGTACAAATATACACGTTACAATGTTGTACGAAGGATCGCGATTCTAATGGTATATGTTATAAGACCTGCGAACGAGGAAACTTAAAACCCGAAAAACCATAAATAATTCGAAATTGTGTCTTCTTCGATTAATAAACTCAAACCGCTTGAAGAACAACTAAACCAAGTCAAACCGCTGCTAGAACACTAGATCAAACCGCTACTCAAGTTGTATCAAATGGCTAGTGAACCTGAACAAACCGCTAAGGACTTGAGATAAAATCGCATGTGTTGAATTAGATCAAATCGCAAGTTTCATTAGCAAAAACCGCAACTTTTGTTAGCTCAAACCATAACTTTTGTTGGCTTAAACCGCAACTTTTGTTGGCTCAAACCGCAACTTTTGAAACTGCAACTTTTGTTAGCTCAAACCACAACTTTTGTTGGCTCAAACCGCAACTTTTGTTGGCTCAAACCAAAACTTTTGTTAGATTTTGTCTTATCCAAAAAACAACAAACACAGATCCAATCTTTTAGGAGATTTGTTTCTTGTCTTTCTTTCTTGTTTAAACCGTTCAACAAAAGAACCCAACAAAATAAGCTTAAATAAGCTCAAGAATAAGCACTTTTTACAACGAAATAAGCCACGTAATAGGAGAACAAATAAGCTGCTTAAGATGTTGGTGATGAAAGGTTAAACTTTTGGACTAGAATAAGCTAAAAGAAACTCAAAAACCACCGAAATAAGCCGCGACCTATAAGTGCTCAAAAAGCTCTAAATAAGCTGTTTTATAACAAATAAGCCACGCAAAATACTATTAATAATTAATAAGCTACGAATAAGATGAAAAGTAAAGCTTAGTAATGGTTTTTAGAAGACGAAAATAAGAACTGTTGAAGAAACATAAGCCGTGACCTATAAATCTATGTCATAAGTTTGACTAAGCTATAAAGAAGAAAACTAATAAGCCATGTAATATGTTAAAAATACTACTGTAGTTAAGGTTTTGTGTATAGAAAACGTTGATAGCTTTGTTGTTTTTGAATAAAACCAAATGAGACAAATAAGCCGTGAGACAATAAGCCCGAATAAGCTACAACCAAATACCACAACTTATCACTAAACCTACCCAAGGCGAATGATACCAAATGTCGGGACCAATAATCACTTCACTTCACCATTATAGATTGAGTAGAAAAGAGAAAGAAATAAGATGAGTAGTACAGAGGTAAAGTAGAGAGAAGGTAGAGAGAAAGAAGAGAAGGTTGGATTGCTATGAGAAAAGAGAGAACAACCAACCCTTCTCCTTGTGTGGAGAAGGGTATTTATACTCCTAGACACGCCTATGGTATTCCGTGGTGGACTAGGCTCGGGTTTTGGTTGGGCTTAAGCACACAACGTGTACAATATTATATTACTAAGCGAGCCTGATTCCCTTTCTAACCTATGACAACGATTATAATATAAAGACCGAGACTACTTTGTCATATGACTGCGATTCCTTGTTAACATGGGTGTTTGGCTAAATCTATTTTGACGTGTTTATCAGTTTACGATGTGCTTATTAGCTTATACTAAGCTATTTTTATGCTTACCTAATGGCCACAAACCAAATGGTAGAGATACATTTATAGATCATCTCCATTGTACGCCTCTTTCGCCCCTAATTTCGACCAATCAGAGTTAAAAACAAATTTTGCAGAGTATGAGACTAACAACACTATATGCTAAAATATGAAAAATTACACCATATAAAAAGAAAGGATTATCTTTAATGTTACACCTTTCAGCAACGTTGTTTGCCTTTCGGGCGGTACCCCTGTTTTAAATGTACTTATGTATGCTTGTTTCTATGTTAATTGTAAACCACGTCTTGTGGCTTGTTCTTTTGATAGCATTTCCTATCTTGTATCACGAAACTGTTACTTCCTCTTGGTTTGTTTATGGCACTGCTTAAAACCGTTTCATCAAACACTTAATCTACATCCCACATAAAACCATTTCATCAAACACTTAATCTATGGAAACACTTAATCTACGCCAATATTCAGTTGATTAACAAAGACGAACCTTAGAGAGCCTCCAAGTTTTTGTAACATCAAAAATTATCTTTACATCAAAAATTAACGACAGAAAAAATTATCTTACATTAGCCTCCAAGTTTTTGTAACATCAAAAATTATCTTTACATCAAAAATTAACGACAGAAAAAATTATCTTACATTCAAGTCAAAGAAGAAGTATCAGACTAACATAATTATAGATTTAACAAATGTTTATGTGATATGTTTAACTCGATTTTCTGTTCCTAAACACAATCACCTAAGAGCATGAAACTTGCATATTTAACTTACCAAACTTACAAATAGTTGCAGCTCACATTTTCTAACAACGGCCTCTGCACCTCTGGTAAGTTTGGCCTATTTCACGACAAAGGTGATGCCATCGCCCACGTCTCTTGTACATGAAAACCACATTCACTCTAAGATTGTTTGTTTCATTTAAAGAGTTGAACAAAATTGTTAATTACCAATAGGAAGGAACGTAAAAATATATTTGTTTCCTCGGTATAAGCGCATCCAGAAGTTAATTACGTTCATATAAGCATTGAGAACTTAATTACCAATAGGGAGGATCTTAATTACCAGTATTGCAGCTCACATAAACTTTTGCCTCGGGTTAAGCACCCAATATGTTCATTAGCATAGAAAAATGTAGCATAGTGACTCATAGACCCAATATTTAAATGCCAACATCGTACATGTACCTATTTGACTCGGCTTATATATCATAAGCTCACTTTTAAATTTATTTTATAGTTTATCAGCTTATTTTCATGTTTAATAGGATGTTCGTTCGATTACATAAAACCTTAATACGCAAATTAGTGGTTATTGCTAGCTTTACATAACTAAACTTAAAACATCCATTCAATTAACTAGATCTTCTATACACATTTATTTTACGCTATTGTCATAATTCTTACGACCTCGCTGCAGCATTCACACCAAATGATGTTGGGCCACCATCTAAAACACACCTTTTTTATAGATGCAAAGGATGTTTCTTCTTTTTTTGAACGACATCAATTTATTAAAAACAACTAGCAATAAGCTAGCATTACAAATGAAATTTTAACCAACCAGTCCAACTACAATACATACGACCTCTATGCTTAAGCCAAGAAAATGAAAACATACGAATATAATCAAAAATGTCACTTTTTCTCAAGGATTGAGAGTTAAAAGTGACGTTACGAACCGCCAAGTGAACCAAAAACTAGTCGCGATAATGACAAACAAACGGCGCTTCTTTTCTCTAGAGCCGGACCACGAACTCCACTAGTCAAGCCAATGAGTGTTGGACTCGAAAGAAAGGAAACAGTTATCACACCATATGCGAACGATCCTCCAAATATCTTTGGCAATGTCACATTAAAGATATGTTGATTAGATTCCACCATTCCGTTACAAGATGGACAAGAAATTTCTGGAATTTCTATACCTCAAAGGGAAATATTTAATCGATGAGGAAGCTAGTCTAACTTTAACCGCCACATAAAAATATTCACTTTACGAGGAAGGGATTTGTCCCATGTTGTCATAGAATCTAGGGATGGCAGAAGATGATCGCCAATAAGGCGACGTAAAGCACCAACAGTAAAATTACCATCATCGTCCATAGACCAAATACACTTGTCGTTATCAGCTTGTATGTTTAAATCGCTGATATCGACTAACATTTCGTTGAGATGGGCAGAATTTCGAACACCAAGATTACTAGACCAATTCCAAGCCCATTGAACCATTAGAAATTCGGTCCATAATCAGACAATCCTTGTTTTTGTTCCAAGCGAAACAGTCTGCTAAACTGAGAACTTAGAGGAGAGGTACCGAGCCATGTCTTTAAAAAAAACGAGTGTTTAAACCACATCCCACTTGAAAACGAATGGAGTCCATATGGAGGATGTTGCTCGAATGTAGGTAATTAGAGGAACTGAAGATTTTAGCCCATAAACCGTTATGGTTGCACCGATTATGATCAAAACCGCCCTACGTTCCATGCAAAGCTTTAATATCTTTAACCCACAAAGTGTTCGGGTTTAAAAACATTATCCATCGCTTGTGGAGCAAGGTAAAATTGAACGATTTTAAACTTTTGATGTTTACACCACCTTTTTCGAATGAAGCAACAACATTAGGCCATTTCATCCAAGCTAATTTCCTGGAATCATGGGTGCCGCCCCAAAAAAGGTTGCACGCATTTTATCCAAAGAATTCAAAACCATTGTGAGGACTTTGAAGATGAAGAAATATATATACAAAGGCTACCAAGAACAGACTTGGCGAGGGTGAGACGGCCACTAAAAGAAAGGAGATTAGCCTTCCAACCAGAGAGCTTTGCTTTAAATTTATCAACTAAAAGCTTCCAATTCGCATTAAGAGACATGTTGCACCCGATAGGCAATCAAAGATAAGTAAAAGGGAATGTACCCGCAACACAACCGGTGTTAGAAGCCATCAGATGAACATCCTCATTAGACATACCAACACCATAGATATTAGACTTGTGAATATTTATCTTGAGGTCAGATGCTAGATAGAAGACCTAGAAAACTCGAATATGATTATCCATATCGTGCTGACTCCACTCCGTAGTGATCACAACATCATCGACAAAAAATAAATGACTAAGAGTAATGTTAGAAAAGCCAAAATTTATACCTCGAATCAAACCTGAGTGAACTGATTCGGTGATAGACACGTGAAGGCCCTTCATGATGATGATAAACACAAAGGGGGATAAAGGGCCCCCTGCCTTAACCCGCGCCTAACATTAAACTCAGAAATAGGGCTGCCATTAATCAAGATCAAGGTCCTAGAAGAATCAAGGCAAGCTTTGATCCAAGACCTCCATGTTAAACCAAAGCCGAGGATATGAAGCATAAAGTCTAAATATTTTGAACTTACGGTGTCAAAGGCCTTTTCGAAGTCAACTTTGAAGAGCATCATCTTTTTCTTCCTTTTTTATACCGATCTATAACTTCACTAGGGATGAGCGGCCATGAAGGATTTGACGACCCTTTATGAAATCAGATTGCTCATAACTAACAATTTTACCAATCACTTTAAAGAGCCGGTCGATAAGGATTTTCGCGATAATCTTGTAATGAATACCAATGAGAGAAATAGGCCGAAAATCTTTGATATGAATCGGGTTACTAACCTTTGGAATGAGGGTAATGAAGGAAGAGTTGGAACCCAGTGGCATCTTTTTAGAAGTGAGTAATGTGGAGACGAATGTAACACCCCCAGTTAGGGTCGCAACGGAATATGGGTCTGAGAGTGTTACATCATAGATCAATAACACAAGACATGAGAATGACATCTATATGAGTCGTTTGAAAATGATACATTGGATTAAATAAATTGTTTGATACAAAAGCCCAAAGCTTTACTTGTTCAGCCTTGTAAGTGTAAAGATTTTAACATATAACAAATACTCTAAAATGTAATGCACTTAAATCTTTATTGCAAATTAACTCCCAAAATGATGACCCCAATGTATCCTTGTTCTTGTACCTTATTGACCTGATAAAAACATGCTTTAAAACGTCAACATAAAGTTGGTGAATTCACAAGTTTAAGTAATGTATAAAGTAGGACCGCAAGATTTCCAAGTGTATGATAAGTAACGAATACAATATCACAAAAGTAATTATGCTTGCGCTAAGCTCATGTCACTGAAGCTACAACATGTATGCATATGTAAATTAATGCAAATAATGTGCCCGTGTAGATGTTTAACCCGCAACATCCAAATTGTTCCGACATGGTATATATTCGTCGTTTTGGTACCGCCGAAACTAGTGAGCGCTACTCACCCGAACAGGGATGTCAATCCCAAATAGATCTATTCATAACATTCGCGCTTACAACCAGTAATTAACAGTTCTTGATTCATGGACATAGTGGGTTATAGCTACTTAGACAAACTCGTAATTTTGTTTAAAGTGTACTTGCGTCCAAATGTAAACCAATGCATGTTTCTCACCCTAAAAGTTGTAAATCAATGTAATCGTATAAAAATAGGGCTATGAACTCACCTAAAGTGAATGTGTTGATTATATAAATCAATTAAGTGAAATGTCTCACGAAATCCGAATGCAACCTAATTAATTATAGGCCGTATAAGTATAATGTATTTAGTATAAATACAACATCACAAGTTACAGAGTTACACCACCACCTATTAGTTTTTATTTAATTTGAAATGTCAACACAATAATTAAATCGTACTTGTTAAATAAATGTTTAAGTATTTGTATCCGTAAAATAAAATATTATCTTTGTTCAACAATGTATTATTTCTTAATATTACATGATTTAATATTTTTATTGATTATATAATGATATTATATAAATAGTTTAATTTTTTTATCAAATAATATTTATAGAGTTAAAAACGTATATAGATATTATATAAATGATACGACAATATTTCTTATCGTTTTTATAGCCCAAACGAACTCGAAAACCACTTTTTATATTTCTATCAGAATGTTATATTTTTATAAAAATTACAGAAAATTATTTATAAAAATTAATTAGTTTTTGTAATTTCTATTTATCCGAAATCTTTAAAAACTCGTAACTTGCTCATTTTAACTCCGTTTCGCGTGTTCTTTATATGTATGAAATCGTGACGAAATAATCTATTCAAATAAAATACTCACTGTTTTTATAAAAATATGAGTTGAAACAGTAAATTCAAAATGTGTTTATAAAACTATTTTTATAACTTTAAAACTTGTAAAGCTCGTAACTCATTCGTTTTAATTCCGTTTTTAGAGTTTCTTATATGCACGGATTCCTATTGAAATGATTTATCATAATAAAATATTTATAAAATTTATCAGATTGGAAATTGTGTCAGTTTTTATAAAACTACTTTTATAAAAACACTTTTATATATTTAATTATTGTAAACTCGTAAAATTCATAACTTCTTCATTATAGCTAGGTTTTTCAAGTTCTTTATATGCACGGATTCCTTGTGATAAGTACTATTTAAATCAGTAAGTCTCATAATTTTATAAAATTCGAATTCTAACAGAATCATTAAAACAGTCTGAATTTATATATAAATTGTATAAACTAGTTTTTATAAATCATTACTTGATTAATTTGTACAAGTCTTCTAATTTACTTTATACCATGTCTCACATATTTAGGGTCCTCATATTCATGTCCATCATGCTTATCCAAACAAAGTCCTCATAATTTATTTGTATGTAAACTTTAACAATAAACTTTTAACAATTTAATTTATAAACTAAATCAATAAATTAACCCAACACTTATAATAAGTATGTTCTTGTATTCTAGTATATTTTTAATATCATTTCACCATAATAATAATTGAGTTCGAATTCAAAACATGCTTGTTTTAATTTATAAATCATGAAAACAAACCCTAGGTGGTGATTAACATAATAACAAGTATATAGATTATGTAAAAGAATAATGAAGAATACAAGTAATCTTTGATATGAGATAGGAGGGAACTTAGTGAGAGAGAGTGAAAGGAATGATGTATTCTAGAGAGAGAAAGTAAGAAACATATAATTCATAAGTGAAATGAGAATACAAAACCAACCAACACCCTCTCCAAGGCATGAAGAGGGTATTTATACTACAATATTGGCCGGCCATGGGCCTTGGGAGGCTTTCCATGGGCCTTTGGGCCATATTAGCTTATCATACTAGACATTGACTAACTACGGGCTTTGACTAGTTAATATTGGAAGTGACCGAGACTTTTCTTGATCCTAACAATCTCCCCCTAAGGGAGGTCACTCCAATTTACAAAAATTTAATCCTAGCATACTATGCTTTATCTTTAGTCTTCAGCTCGTAAACTTCATGTCTTTTATCTTGTGAATATGTTGTAGTGTCTTTTGACTTTAGGCACGAGCTTGTTCCTTTATCTTGACTTGTAAGTGAAATTGTGATCTTGAACACTTTGAGATCATCAACCAAGCATAATCTCGTTTCGCCATCTTGTGACTTTGCCATCTTGTGAACTTGTGACTTCTGGACCGACATGCTCATACCTTTCTTGTTAAGTAATCTTGAAAAGCTTTAATATTGCATCTTTCTTGAAATTCTTTAACTTTAACACTTCGTCACTTCGAGAAAGACGTTCGGTATCAGAGTAGCGGAAGTCTTGAAACATGTACTTGAGCTTTCATGATGTCTGAATATGGCTTTGTTATTTGCCCGTGTTTGGTTGGAGTAACCTTCGAATCCGTGAGGATCGACATGTGATCAGGTAGATTCAATTTAAGAAGAATCTCCTTGACAGAATTTCCAACTGAAGTATAGAATCATTCTAACACATTTGTATTAGATTCATCAAACTCAGCATGTTCTCATTCTCGGAACGTCTCAAAGCAGACAACACGATAAGAGTGAACCAGTGAGTTACTATCTCACTTATTGAATAGAAAAATTGATTTGAAAATCAATTGACGTGTCACTTGCTAAAGTGTTTTTGTGACACGTCAAAAGTGTTGATCATTTCAAAAATTCATCATCAATCGTAAATTCATAACCTGGAACAAGTTTGATTCTTATAGAATCGTACTATCGTTTCTTTTCAGTTATCACAAGTTTGATTCGTAGAGAATCGCACAAGTCACCTACTATGAGCTTGTATGATGTTGGCTCAAGCAGGATTTCCATCTTCATTGTGAATGATGTCACTCAGATGTTCTGGCAAAATTACAAGGATAATGCGAAGGAATCTTAGTATATATCTTGTTATTCACATTGTGCGACTTAACAGATTTAATTTGACAAGTGTCCTAATGAGATTTATGGATGATCTCTTTTTGGCTCTAGACTCAATAGTGCACTTTGATTTTAGTGATCGGAGGCTAGAGCTGAGTGCCACCTTTTCAATATCAACTAACTCGGAGTGAGAGAGTTGATAGAAATGTGTGAATCTCCGTGAGTTTTGAACAAAGTCTTTCCGACTTTGAGTGGCTGGGAAGGGTTGTGCATAGCGTCACTGGGTCCATGAATGTCTTCAATGTCGGACAACATCTTAGTGTTTCCGACAATTTATGTATTGACTCGGTTTCTGCCTAAGTGTATGGAGGGCTTCTTTATTTTCACCCTTTATCTTTACATTTCTATTTCATTCTTCAACCCCTTCAATGCTTACCGAGACTTCATAACTAACACCTTGTTGGGTTTGTTCTAGTGTTAGCTCCATCTCAGTCTGCATTCTTCCCTTAATCTCACTTTACTCCTTTTATCATACCTAAGGACTTCTACACTAACTAGTGGATATCCCTGGGTAGATCCCTCCTGTTCTGGTTGGATCATAGGATTTGAATACCTATGCCTAACCACCTTATATCTCCATAAATTAAAGTACATGGTTGATCTTTTGAGTATTCCATCACGATTAGAACCAAAATCATTGAAAAGTTCAATCAAAGTGTTTGCTATAAATATCAAAAGGTTTATGCTTTGAGAGTTTTTCATTATCACTAAAAGCTCCCCCTTAACATATGCACCGTGATCGTAGTACATGTTAAGTGTGGAGTGCATCGAGTCTATTTTAATTGATTACTTCTGTCAATATACATTAAGTCCAGGTTAATCACATTTTCTCCCCTTATCTAAAATGTTAATCCCTTGATATTTTGGATATCAATTGATTAACCGTTCGGGGACAAAATGATGTATTCTAGCAGAATGGAACATATTATTGCTCCCCTTCAACTTTTAAGGGTTTATAAGATGGTGCCGAGTACAATTATTTGAAAGATTTTGAATTTACTAAAAAATTCTTGTAAAAATTATACTCGAGCTCATCTTATTTTTCACTAAAAAAAATCTACACTAGTTATTAACATATTCACAAGATAAAATTATTTACGAGGATTGACCTTATAAGACGAGAACAACATATGATAAGTCATATGGTCCTTTGAAGCAGCCGTAAGTCACCCCCATATGGTCTTCCACCAACAAATCTCTCCAAGCTCCGCATATTTCCTGAATCATAGCTCTTGCATTTGCTTTGTCACATTGGCTCCAAAAAGTCTGAGGCAGATACTCCATTCTGATTCCCTTGAGGCGATCATTCAGAGCAGTCCGAACATCATCGAGAGTACCATCGCTAAACTTATGTAGTTCATCAATGCGCATCAATTTATTCTTCTTGTCTTTGTTCTCATAGATGAATCCTCTGGGATCGGAGTATGGTGTGTAAGCGTCTATTCTTCTCAAATTGGATATGTACGTGTTAGGCTTTGTGAGGTTGAGTTTCTTTTGATAGCTTTCAACACCCAATTGAAGGTCTTCCACACGCCTTTGGATGACAACACTTCTTGTGAACATTATAAAGGAGACATTAAATGCAAGACGTTCTTCAACGTTGAGATTTGTCAACTTTCCTTGCACGAGAAGAAGCAGCATGTCTTCAATGTCTTAGATCCGAAGTCTATGGAAATTACCTTCTTTGAACTTGTAAAGAATGTCGTCATCCCTAAGTACAGTGATCCAGTCAAGATGCTTGTAGTTTTACCATTCGACTATTTCTACCTTTGTGACAGCAATAATTCTTCTTTTTGAGTAGACGTCACGAGCTGATTCTCTTGTGGACGCAAATGCATAGAATTGTCTTTGCTTCTTGCCCCAATGTGAGATTGTTAGCCTCAATTTATTGAGTCGAACAAGGAAGCTCGGTCACTCTACGATGGAGCTTCGGTCTTTAATGAGTTAATG
>BQNB010027164.1:37119-48919 GCA_026074375.1 Tanacetum coccineum | reverse complement strand
GTAAACATTTGTTTTTAATATTTTTTTTCTTAACTTGCCCTTTATCAGTTTTAAAATGCATTTTTACCACTTAAAGGGGTGTTTGGATCAAGACCCAAAGTGGGTCATTTTGGTTGCAAAACCCATTGGGCCACTTGGTCAAGTTGTGCAACCCTTTTTGATTTAGTTTTAATCTGTTTCTCCAAGCTTTTTAGTCTTTAAAACTGTTTTTGAGTTTTTTTTAGGTGTCCAAAACTGTGGTTTTAAAACTGTGGTCATAAAGCTTATTTGATTAAGCTTGCAAAGCCATCTTTTAAACTTATTTTTGGTGTCCTTTTAGAGTATCTTAATGAATTAGATAGTTGCCTTTTAAGTTTACTTAGTGTGTTTTTTTTAAATCAGTCAAATTTGATAAGTGTGTTTTTAGTTAAAAACTGTCTTTTTAAATCTTAATTTTCAGATGTTTAAAAATGTTTTTAGTTTTTGAAAATTTGAGCATAAGCTCATTACAAGTCATAATCCATCTGTTTCAAGTTTCTTTTTATTTTTGAGCTGATTTTATAGCCTATTTTGGTCCTGAACCTTGTCCCTTTTTCCTTAAGATCCCACAATCAGCGTATGCTGAGTGGTCTGCCCACTTTCACATCTTTTTTTTACTACCTATTTGTTTTTCAATTTGCCTTTTCTTTGCACTTGTATAAGGCCACTTGTATAAGCTTGAAGGGCGTATAAGCCTTTAAGCCCCAAGGATCACTTAAGGTGCTCAAAAATAAGCCCAAAAGTGACCCCTAAGGCTGTTTTCTTGTCATTTTGCCCCTAAGTTGCTTATTTGATTTTTTAGCTTATCTATCTGTTTCTTGTGCTTATTAGTTAGGTTAGCTTATTAGGAGTTTGTCATCTTCTGTTATTGCTTATTAGTCTTCTGCATTTGCTTATTTACCCACTATTAGCTTAACAGTTTAGCCTTTTTATTGTCCTTAGTATAAAAGTAGTATTCTGCCTCTTCTTGTGCTTATTTTCCAGCTTATTTGTGTAATACAAAAAAGTTGCCTTTTTTTATATTTGCTTGTTTTTATTTGCTTTATAAGTTTCTAAAAAAAACATTTTTGCAAAAAGAGAGGCCATTTTTGCAAAAAGGGAGGCCAAGGGATTCGAACCCTAGACCTCCCCCTTTGTAACCAAAGCCTCAACACCACTCTCCACTACCAACAGCGCCCTTGGGTCTTTTCTGCCAAGGGTTGCACATAAAAACCTTTTAACCTTTCTTTCTCTTTTAAGCTTTCAACACTTTAAGTGCTTATTTCTGCTTATTTTTAAGCCATCTTTTCCAGTTTTTATTTTTCATAGATTAAGCTCACTTTTATCTACTTTTCTGTATTTTTTTGATATTTTTCCAAATTTATTTACTATTTTTAATCATTTATTTTCTTTAAAACTGTTTTTTAATTATTAAAAATTAAATAAAAATAAAAAAATATAATTCTTTTTTAGAAAATTTTCTTTTATCATATTGCACTTAGGAAAAATAGATTTGCTCTCGTAGGGTTGTTTTTGCAAAATTTCAATTTTTAATGAAAGGTTTTCGACCCGTTCTCGTTTTTCATTCATTTTTTTAACTTTAAAAGGTCCCGTTTTATGATTTCCTTTAATTTTTCTTTTAATTTAGTCATTTAAATTAGAAACTAAAAAAATCACTTAGGATTTAATTTTTTGATGATTTACTTTTTTTAGCTCGCGTTTTAAGTTTCCGTCTCGTTTTAGGTTTAAATCATTTATAGCTTTCGTTTTAGGGTTTTATTTACTTTCATTCCATTATCAATAGTATATTAAATCAATCCAATTCAAAAAATTGTTAACCATTCAATTCACGCGATCACAAACGTCTTCGATTTTCAATTTGCACCTCGACGGGATTACGACTTCGGGTAGGTTTTGAGAGATTGTGCTTTGGATAAAAGAGAATCTCCTAAAAGCCTCTTGGAATACTTACTATTGATAAAATCCTTATATTTATATATATTTATTAACTATTTATATATACGTGTTCGGATCGAGATCACACCTTACTCATGTGTATTTTCACTTGCATGTGTGTGTGTGCTCTATATATATGTGTATAATTGTTGAAATTTGCCATTATTATGGCTCATATTGACAAAATAAAAAAATAATTTTCTACCTATAACAAGTTATTAATATTAGCTACAACCAAATATAAACGGTTTTGAACCGAAAAAAAACCCAATAACCAAACGAAAAAACCGAACCGCTTAAAACCAAGTGTTTAGGTTTTGGTTTTATAAAAACCGAATATTTCAGTTCGGTTTTGGTTTTAGCCAAAAACCGACCCAAACCGAACTGTACGCACCCCTAGTACCGGATAAAGTGTAAGCAACGTTGTTTAAGGTTTTCTCCGCCAAGAAGGGAGCTTGTTGATCTAGTGAAATAATTCTCGAGTCGGGTACTCGGGGAGTGGAGTAGAGCGGAGAGGAGCTCCATGACCGAATCACTATAAATCATCGTGTCTGGTTTTTATTCTCGTTCATTTATCGCTCTCTATTTATCTTATGCTTATGCTTGTTTTGTGACTTGATGTTTATACTTGTGTTGTGACAACTTGCTTATTCTATGATTTCCATTATTCATATAGTTATAGGCCATATATGGTACTTTTCATATTACGTCAAGTTTGATCGGGTATTTGATACAAAACTTTTTAATATTTTAAACGAAAACGCATTCACCCCCATCTACATTTAGCTCAATTGGTATCAGAGCCACTTGGCTCTAATTCAAAACAAATGGTTTTCAAAACCGAGTACGATCCATGTAGCAAATTATCCAAAAAGCGTGACTTAATATGAAAAGTATGTCATTGTTTTATAGAATTTTTATTGTTGAATATCTTTGTTAATACAAGTTTAAATAATGATTAAATGTGTTATATAAGTTTACTTTAAAGGATACTAAGTTTTAAACCTTGTCGTCGGGTCTACAAATCCGATCAGACCCGCCGTACCCTTTGTTTACAAAGGCTGGTACCCTTTTGAAAAGGTATCGGCTGACCCGGATACTCAGAAGGTTTTTCATAGTTTTGGTCAACTTTAAAAGCTCATAAAAAATTAACCGTAAGTCCGTAGGAGTCGTGCCACCTACCATTTAGAAGGGAATTGAGTCTACTTTCTAATAAAATGGTTAGAGGTCCTTATTAAAGGTTTAAGGAAGTCAAATTAGAAAATTACTATAGAGTGTCCAAAATATTAAGTTTCGTATTAACATAGAAACTCTAATTTTTGAGTCGGGCAATTTAAGTTGATATCCTTTGGCTCTTTTGAAATTAAAGCATTTTGGAAACTAATCCAGCTTGGTATTCAACGCAAGGCAAATAGATATTTATTTTGTATGCTATGCTAAATGACTTGTTGCCCTGATTTCCATTGTTTATGTATGTTGATCATATGCTTATTTTAAATTTTATTTGAGGATGTTGTTTTGTGAAACATAAGAGTCTTCTAAGCCATGTTATCTATTTGTTTACATGTCGATGTCATGTTTTTGCTAATAAGACTAATGCTAGATTTTGTGCACTAAGCTTGTAATATTGTTTTTGCATTACATAGTGGCATAGATCATTGTCTTGGCATATGTGGGATCAACGTATTGGATAATTCTTGAAACCTAAAAAAATGTGCACTTACATTAGTTTATACAAACTAAGCGAGATAGTCAAGTTTTCATTAAAATATTGTATTACTCAATCATCGTTCTAAATAATTTCAAAGTCTTAAAGTGTGTCACCACTATTGGTACAAACTTAAAATGAAATAATCAATTGATAAACTTTATAAACATGTAGTATTTACATAATTTTTAAGTAGCAAAAAGGGAGATTTCTTAAAGAAGTAATATACTTGTCATCTTTTTTATGTATCTTATTCAAGACTATGATTAGGTTTGATGAAACATGCTTTATAAATCTTTAATTTGTTCTATTTATACGAGTGAAACATGAGGGCTTAGGAAGATCTTGAGTAGTGAATTAACTCATTATTCAAAATATGATTGTATTCACAAATTCAATCTCCTCGCCAGTTTTGAGTGTGAACACGAAATCAAACATTTAATTTGCTTAGGACTATGAAGATATCAAATCGTAACTCAAACTTACGACCCTAGATATTATTCTAATTCTACATGCTTAATCACCCTCGTTTAAACATGAAAATGATTTTTGTCCTTTTCTAAGATGACGAAAGAATATGACTCGGTTCACAACTCGCACTTGCAATAAAGATGTCATATTGAATCTACATGTTCAAATGGTCGTGTTCCAAACCTTAGTACATGAAAATGACTAAAATACACATCGAAGTAGGATTGACAACTTGAATGCTTCATCCGAAATACTCAAGTAAAATTATTTTGCAACGCAAATATAATTAGTCTTATCCGAAAATCCAAAATTTCAAGCTTTCAACAACTCTATTTGAATTCCCTCAACCCACAAAAAAAATCCATTATGTAACGGTCAAACCCAACTCTCATATTTCTTTTCTATAAATTTCAAAACACTTCTTGTGGTAAAATAAGTATTTATATTTTCTTTTAGGTCCTTTGAAATAATCTATTAGAATAATAAAAAAATTTAGCCTAGTGCACCATTGCTTGCTTTGTCTAAATTAATTACTCAACCAAAATCTTGTTATCTCCGTCAAATCTATCGTATCTAAGCTTCGTTATTCAAAATAAACTTTCCATCACACAACCAAAAAAACAACAACCAACGGCCATCTATACTTTTTATATATTTTCTCCCTCTCATCCACTACAACACTCGCATCATTCAAAAATCAAAACACTTCATTTTCCATCTTACTCAAACACCGAAACTTCCTCATCTATGGAAAACATCTAGGAGATATTTAGCCCCATCATGATTGTCATCATCATCTCTCTCATAATGCTCCTCTATCCGATACACAAGTTCCCGCATGGAGATGTGTTCTTCGTCTTGACATTTTACATTTCTGTTATTTTCCATATCCTTTAAATTGCTTTAAGCATCGAAATAAAATATAAATAAAATCGTTACGTATTTTCTTTTGGCATTGCGATTGTTGTTTATTTTTCGTGTGTATATCGTGAGTATTATATAAATCGCACTTTTCCGTCACAATCATACGCTAGGCACTCGTTTAAAATAGTGGTAAATTACTCCCGAAAAACACTAATACATAAAAACTAGCTAGAAAATATTTTTTTAGGACCAAATCAAAACAAAAAGGAAGAAAAATAAGTTGTAAATTTTTCTTGAACCCTTCGTAATTATTTTGACGTTATCTTAGTGTTTGATAACTATTTGATTGATAGTCAAATGTGTAAACCTTGGAAAGGCTTTATATTTATAAAGCTTTTATGATTATATGTTTCGTGCTACTAAATGTCTTAGCTTAAACATGTTTTGTATTATATTTGCTTTTGAAGTATTTATGTGCCTTATATGAAGCTTTACATCATTAACATGTTACTTGTGAACTCATAATATGTCATTTCGATACATAATGAATGTAGCTATGTTTGAAAACTCTTGCTACTTGTGCACTTATATTATGTCAAAGTACTTTTGGTATACGTAGAGAAGTCTAGGATTTTCCTTTAAATCTAGTTCATCACAACTTCATTATCTAAAACACCATCATTGGATCACGTGCCTTTGACACATATCTTTCACGTCATTGTTAGTGCAATCGATTTACTAATCTAAATCATATTTTTCATGAAACTTGTGTTTGGTAAAAACTATTTGGTATTACTTTAGGTTAAAACTTTGTTTGCTTTAGAGATGTAAGCTTTGAATAATTAGATACGTGTTTGTATTCTTTGATATTTATGTTCATAGGAAACTTACTTGTCTTGTTATGATATCTTAGCATTATCTCAAATTAGATTAGGGAGCGTTTGTTTCAACTAAGGATTATAGGATCATATCTGTATTATCACTCTAATTGTTACTTGCCCTATTTAGGAATGCCTATAGATCACTCTTGAGATAAAAGAACAAACACTAGAGGCTCCTTGCTGCGTTTTGGGATCTGCCTTTATGCAGAATCCTGGTACCCTCTGCAGCAAAGGCCGGTACCCTTTTCCAAAGGGAACCGGGCTTGCCGGGTCTACAGTAGGCATTTTTACATTTTTAGGTGTTAACTTGTTTTACCATTCATTTTTTTGGTAATTTAAATATGTATTAAGGTTACCCAATAGTTGGTTTTGACTTATCTGGCGTTTAAGTCCTTCTAAACTCAAAGAATCATCCAATATTTTTCGAACATTTATTATGACATTTTAAGCAAGTTGCGACATATGTCCTCATCTTCACTTAATCTAAGGGTATTTCTATTTATGTGTCTATTTGTGAACGTGTTTTATTCGTATATATAACTATCTATGTATCTACTTGTTAAGGCATTCGTTTGATAATATGTGAACAAGTTTCATTTGTATTTGTTGGTATAAATGTTTGAACTATCATGTTGTAAAATGATACTCTTGCTTTTATCTTATGTTAGACTTAAAAGTAACTCGTTTGGATTTATGTAGGTCAATAAAGATCGATTTCTTTATCAAGTTAATTTGTGCTCATTCGCACATTTATCATACTTTAATCCGTATCTCTCATTACATGTTGATACATGCATAATTATCGTCATCACTTTATTAATAAACATACATTGTTAGTTGCTTGCATTGTCATCACCATCTTCCGTCATCTATTTCACTACTAACAAAGTTATCATGTCTAGCACCTAAAGTGCTTCATCAACCCAACAAGGTAAGGTTTAGAGGTAAACCTTTTTACTTCTATTAAACTTGAGTCATCTACCAAGTCATCTTCACAAAAGGATTCACCATGAAACTTTCCACTATAACCACAACCCACCACTCATAAACATCTTTGCCTATGCTTTCATAACCCAAGTGAATTTCGTAATGAAATGCGTTTCATTCTTGAATACATCCTTACAACCTTTAACAACCTCGCCACCAAAACCAACCATAATGATGCAAGTAGTAGGATTATACTTTTTGGATTATCCTACCTCTAGTTTACTTTTCTAGGAGTTTCTTTTAGAGAATCATATTGCATTCTAGTTTTACATACTATTGCATCATATATTGGATCGTTATTGTAAGGTCATAGCTCTCTATCTTGAGTATCTTGTAATTGAATCATCTACATATTGCATCATATATACATTTTATTATATATGACTTCATCGAAAGACGAAGTATATATTGCACTAATTTTTTCTTTATAGGTTCATATTCATACATACACTTTAATGTGTATGGCACTCTTGTCTATGGACAAAAGTGGCTTAGATAATTTTTCAACGAGATATACGCATTGTTGTATATGTCATTCTCGCCTACGAACGAAACACTAATCATTTTATTTCTTTTTAGGATCACTCATATACACGATGTTGTACACGGCATACTTGTCTCCGGACGAAGTTCGAATTTTTTTTTGTAGGTTCAAGCATATAAATTTTATAGTATATGGCATACTCATCCAAAGATGAAGTTTCAATGTTTATTTTTCTTTTTGTAGGTTTATCTTGATGCCCTCGAACAAGGGGGAGCATTCGTCAAACAATCATATTGGGTCGTCTATACACTTTGTTGTATATGACATATTTGTCTAAGGACAAAAGCTATTATTGCACTAATTTTTGTTTTGTAGGATCATACTTGACGCCCTCGAGCAAGGGGGGCTTCCGTCGAGAATTTATAAAGTGTATCTTGTATACACTTTGTTGTATATATTTTACTCGTCCAAGGACGAATCTAGTTTGCACTAATTGTTGTTTGTATCTATTCATCAAGTGGGAGCATGCAAGCATTCATCATCACTTTCAATCTTCGACACTCCGTTGCGCTTTGACAAAAGGAAGAGAAGATAGTTGCACATAGCTTACCCACATACGTCATTTTCTACATGTATTTTCATAGATTTCTCTTATTTTTATTATTATATATGTTGCACGAAACTAACCTTATTGTATGATAAGCCTTCAAATTTGTTCAATGGATCCGTTATAAACCAAGGACAATAACCTAAGGGATGCAACAACATAAGAGGTTGGAGTAGACAATTTAACTTCACTGGGGATGATGCAAGCTCGCCTTTTCAGGGAGAAATAAAGTTAAACTCTAAGGACACGCCCTTTTTGTTTCTACCAAAGGGGGATGAGAGTGTAAACGAAGAAGGTAATGTAAAGGTAGTACGGATACAAGTAACTTTTACACTTTACTATATATTACATTTACATATTTTGTCATCATCAAAAAGAGGGAGATTGTTAGTGCAAATATTACGATATTGAATCTATACAATCTCGTTTGTTTTGTTAATGACAAACATGTAACTTGTAATACACAACGTAAAATGTAAAAGTTACTTGTAATCATAATTGTCTCAACATACATTCAACATCTCTTGACGTCTCGAATCCTCGTATGTTACAACACAGGTTTGTACATGTTTGTTATATGGCATTATGATTAAATCCTTAACAAACTATTGAAAATGTTTATCCAAATTTTCTTGCACTTTACATATTTTTAAGAAGTAACTAACACACTTTTAGAAAGATTAATATACTTTTATTTTTACATTTGTTAAAATCATTTTAATTATACTTAAAATGGAGTTAACTTTTTGATTTGTCACTTCAAGTATCTTGTAAATCTATACTAAATATTTTGAAGATTGACATTAGATTTTGCAAGATTTGGAAGATATTCATCACAAAATCTATCCAAAATCTGGATTTGGTGTGCAGTGAGCTGGTACCCTCTCATTACACTAGCCGGTACCCTTTTAGGAGTGTACTATGAGAACCGAGGAATAGTAAATTTTTTGCCTATAAATAGAAGACCAAATCTTACCATTTCACACACACTTTCTCTGCATTTTTTCACTCATTTAGATTAGTAGGGATACACTTTAAACACCCTTAATTTCATTTAATCATAATGCTTCTAACGTTCATTTAGTTGTAAGCATACTTCTATGATGATCCACCAAAGCAAGCCTTAGAGATCTTGCCATTTCCATCCACCACAAAGCATATACATATGAAGATCTACATGATTGAAGATCTCATCATCTTCATCCATTTGAAGGCTTCCTATCAATGGAAGTTCATCTAGATTAGGCATTCATATTCAATTGACACACCCCCCCCCCCCCCCCCCCCCACATTATGTCTTGGATCTTTTAGTGTTTCTGTCATCACATTGTATATAGGGAGGATTTATGTAGTTGTGCAGTAAAACACATGGTTTGTTATGTTGGGCCATAAAATATAACGGGTTTGGGTTGGTTCTACTCGGTGTGTAAGAACCTGGTATTTAGCTTTGCATCGGATAAAGTAAAAGCGACGTTGTGTAAGGTTTTCTCGGCCGAGAAAGGAGCTTGTTGATCTAGTGGAATAACTCTCAAGTTGGGTACTCAGGGAGTGGAGTAGGGCGTGTCACACCCCGTCAGTGGCAGAAACACGGGATGTGACGATACCGTTCATCGCACAAGATACAATATCATACACTTTACAATTTACAAAAAAATGAAACTTGGGCTTACATAACTTTTACAAGTTAAGACTTGACAATAAAATAAACAAAACCCATCTTAACCCAATCCTCTTGGGTTACATCTTTGCTCTTCCAATATCATTCATATACCTTTACTTGACACACCTAAAAATGATACTCGAAAACGTCAACAATAATGTTGGTGAGCTCGTAGATTTGACCTTAATCCCAAAAGATGTGCTAATATCTCAAAATAGTGGACAATAGTGCAATATGATAGTGAATATATGAGAATCACCCATGACTTAACATCCTCACTAATCATGTAAACACGACCTAGCATACCCGCTAGTCGATAACCATGCCCTAGCATCCCCGCTAGTCAGGTAGCAAATATGTCACTTACGCACCTGAAGGGCCTACCAGCTGGAGCACTATATTAGGGCAGGACCACAAAAGACATGGCAAATCATTGCCAATCACCCTTGTCGTGCCAAACACAGTACATGCAAGTAAAATCACAACCCTTGCATGGCAAACACAGTACATGCAAGTAAAATCACATCACATATATTCACATAGCAATCATAAGCACCTAATTGTCCCAAAAACAAAACCACATTTCGCACAGTTCAATTTCAAAACAACTCAAAACACATTTGAGTATCATTTTTCCCTAATGGAAAAACAGTAGAAAAATGGGGCTACGAGAACTCACCTCAATAGCAAATAATGCAAACTGCACAAATCTCAAACTTAATGCACAAATAATCTCAACGCAAGCGCACAACAGTACCCGGCCATGACCTAATCATTTATGACAGTTTATTAATGTTTTTACAAAGTTGTCTTATTGTACAAGTATTCGTCTTTACTCACACCAAGATTCTTAATTCTGTTACAAAAACCTCTTTCCTTATCACAAAACCTTTACTCTTTATCTCAAAACCGTTATCTCGTAACAAAACCGTTATCTCATAACAAAACCGTTATCTTTTACCAAAACCGTTATCTCATAACAAAACCGTTATCTTTTACCAAAACCGTTATCCCATAACAAAACCGTTATCTTTTACCAAAACCGTTATCCCATATTATGGTTGTGTGGTAAATTACTCAAAACACTTGGGCTAAGTTCGACATCAATACAAAACACTCAAACAGAACCACATCTTGAACGAAACAACTAACCCAACGGTCCAAGAGAATCCGACGAGAAATAAGTAGGAGTTCGAAGATCAAAAATAAACGGATAAACATCTTCGCAACGTTAAAGTATATATATACTTAAAAATATTTATAACAATAAAATAATAATATTTTATTATTTTTGTCTCTTTATCGGCTAAAAGGGTAATTATAAAACATTGTCATTTTAACATAACCACGTTTGATCGTTAAATCTCAACACTTAAAGTTTATCAAACGTCACGTTTCGTCCTTTAACCGAATCGGCACAAAATAAGTTTTCATAATATTTTTCTAAGTGTGGGATTTTCACAAAATTTCGGCATGACCCGTTCGTTTATACAACATTTCCAAGATTTTAAAATTTCAATTCTAAACACTTTTCTAAGTCCTCAAGTTTCAAACATTTTTCTCAATTCTCAATTCCAAACATTTTTCCCAATTCTCGTTACCTTCCGACCAAACGCCAATTCTATATCTCAAAAATACTTTAACAAAACGCATTTCCCTCCATCAAATTTCTACATTGACACGAAACATGTTTTACTTTTAAAAATCCACTTTAAACGTATTTAACTACTAGTTTTTGCTTATTGGGCCTTAAGGCCCAATAGAAGTCCAAAACGTATTTTCTAAGTTTTCCATAATCCGTTTTATTATCTTAAGCCAGAAGCCAAAATATAAGTCCAAAATATAAGCCAAAACCAAGCCATAAGCCGAAACCAAATATAAGCCAAAACAAATAAGCCATAAGCCGAACTAGATAAGCCGTAATCAAAATAAGTCAAAAAATAATAAGCCTCTATATAATCCGAAACCAAAAAAATAAGCTAAACTCAGATAAGCCGAAGCTAATAAGCTCGAAATCAAATAAGCTATAAGCCGAATAAGCCATAACAAATCAAATGGGCCAAGCCCAATATTTTTCTCTTCTTTTCTTTCTTTTGCCGAAACCAACCAAAGCCCAACAATCAAATAAGCTCAAACTATGCTTATTTTTAAGCATCTTTCAAAATAAGCCCAAAAAGTACTTTGA
>BQNB010027164.1:22500-36034 GCA_026074375.1 Tanacetum coccineum | reverse complement strand
ATAGAGCCTGGATTTATATAAGATAACATGGCTCTAGTTGGTTTAGTCATAAAGCCCGGTGCTCATAGGGAGAACATGGCTCTATAAGATGAATAGTGCCCGGTTTTGCAGCAAGAAAACGGGCTCTAATAGTTTTTCACATAAAGCCCGGTTTTCTGTGGGAAAACATGGCTTTATACCCTTTTGAAAAGCGGAAAATCCCTTTAGAGCCCTCTTTTCACAAAAAACGGGCTCTATTAAGGGGGCTCTATGTCAATTTGTGTAGTAGTGATCCTCAACTAGAGAGTTGAGTTTGAAAGAAGTTCAAAGACAACTACTCATTTCTTTATTTTATTGTTGGTGCAGATAGATGCGTGAGATTGGGATTTTTGGGTAGTTCTCGATCAAATCATATCTTGCATGCATCGGGGATATTATAACTGTAATATGTGCAATATCGTCATGTTCTAATGTTCTACATTTAGCATCTAGATCGTTACTAAATTGGGTTTGTTTTGGTGTTTCACAAAGTATCCTATTTCACATGTCAGAAGATGTAAAAAATATTGCTTTCTCTTTTTTTAAAAGGTTTTTCCGTTAAATTTTATTACTACAAAAAATAATTAAACACAATGAATGAGGGTGAATCACACATCTCCGCTTGTTACATAGGCAATCTACTTCCTTTACTTCCTTAAAGGAAGGTACACAAAGTGACTAGATTACAAATGAATTAATAATTTCAAGTAAACTATTTCTTCTTACAACCTCGTACTTTGATATTCAAATTATCGCATATAGAATGAATCTTGTTTGGAATGTCCTGGCCTTCATACGTATCATCATCGTATGAGACGTAGTCGTAGTCAGCATCCTCATAAGTTTTCTTCCATTGTTCCAGCAGACTATTAGTACCATAGCCAACATTCTTTGAAGTCATAAAACTTGTCATTTCGTTATAAACTTATTCAACTTCATCCTCACAATCATGATCACTCGAAGAAGCAACCTTTTTTAAAGGTTTACCCTCATCATCCACAAAAGTAACTTTCCCATCAATAATTAGTCTTTCAATGTTATCAGTTTTTTCAACAATAGGTGTGGTACTAGTACTACTACATCCTACATTCCAGAATGAAGATCCACTAGAATTGGCCGTTTTACTAGCCAGATTTGAAGTCCACCCATTTGTACCCAAGTTGACATAATTTTTAATCGAATTAAGCGCATCAAATAGGTTTGAATTACTAATCTCTCTTTTAGGCTCCACATATTTCTTCTTATTTTCACTAGTGTTGGCATTAGTCTTTTTAGAAACAGGTCTATAAACTTGTTTGATCTGTTTAAATCTCACCTTCGAACCAACCGGAACACCTCAAGGAGCTTAGCTAGGCTTCTTCAAGTTCTTCGCCACACCCGAATCTATATTCTTTGGAAACTCATCTTGAACATGACCAAAAAACCTTGCAACACGCACACCTAGGAGGTTTCCACTCATACTCAACGCGAATATTACACGTATAGAACCTCTTCCCAATAAGTTTAGGCATAGCCATGACAATAGTCTCTTTCAACTCCACATCGTCCCGAATCTCAATCAATGCTCTAGCATAACTTGACCTACCCCATTATTGGATGCACATGTCAGCTGTATAAGAGTCAAACATCAAATGAGTACCAAGTTTAGTAGCAATGACACTCAAACCATCCTCACTAAATGCAGTCACAGGGACACCATGAAGTTTAACCCAAACCAGGACATTGTCAACATCTTCTTTCATTAAGTTTACATACGGATTCTACTTTTTCAAAATAAGCTGATTATTACGAATTAAACATGGACCATTTCCAAGCAGTGAATCCAAACCATCCATAGAGCTAAACTGGAAGAAGAATAACCCGGTAGACGAGTTAAGCATTGACTTAACCAGTCCATATTTACCCTAAGTGTTCCTAACGTAGTTAGCAACAACCGGGTAAGCCACCCGCTTTCCCAAAAAGAAACCATATGCCGTATTGACAAATCGTTCGCTAATAGCTCTAATAGACTCCAACAGGACAAACAAATCACCCCCATTTCCCGTCAGAGTAATTAAAGTGCGAAAATTCACACTCTTCCTACTCGGTTCACCAGTAACTCTTGCATACGAAGTAGGTCCCGAGATAATCGGACCATAATTATTAGGATCCATAGTAGGCGAATCATAAATATTAATTGGAATATTACTTGTGTTCGGATAAGCATTCCCTACATTCGTACCATTCAAATTATCAGCCTTATTCGTTTGATCAATGGATGGTCCCAAGTTTTGGCCAGAAGTCGAACTTGTTACACCAATACCAATAGCAGGCTTCGATACAACATGTTTTCCACCCCGCCTCTCCCGCCCCCTCCCCCCTTTGGACTTATAAAACCATGTTCCATCTACATGACATATAACCAAAATCATGAACAAAGCACCTAGTACACGAACCAGAAAAAATATTAAGCAACTAAGCACCAAGCAAGAACAATAGATGATGTTGTGAATAAAACCCTAATCGACCAGGTTCGACAAAGGGTTCCAATAAGCACCACCACACAACAACACATAGCACAAGAATATTTGAATATTATGATTAAAAAGAAACCCAATTGAGCGACTAAAAGAAAAAGAAACCCTAAAAAACCAAACCTGGTCGTTCTTTAAAGACTGAAACACCCACGATGCTAACTAAGCAAAGATCAAGTAAAGACCGATCTTACACAGGGTAAAACGAGAGCAATTCATTGATTAAAAATGAAAAAGAATAGTCGATTAGGGTTTTTTTTCTTCTCCAATGTCGCGAGAGGAGAGGAGTTAAAAAATCTGGCTTTCTCCTTCACCACCAGTAAACCGCATTATGAGGCCTACCAATGGTGATTGGAGGTTTTGGGGGTGAATGAAGTATGCCAAGTTGATAGTAACTTGAAAGTAAGAAATGCCATAATAATGACCCCCAACTTTGGTCACTAACTTAAAATCTAATGACCGTTAGTTTTGTTCTTCAAACTTAGTATACTTTCTTTCGGTAGTGACCATTAGTGTTTGCTCTCTAACTCAGCTACTCAATGACCACTTTTTACGTTGTCATTGAAATATCAACCCACCAGTAGACTTAGGGGGTGTTTGGTTTGAGGTATTAAGGGGTGATGAATGATAAAGATAATAATTAGTGATGCTTGGTTAGTTATAATACAATGATTCATTACCTAATATTGGTAATCCCTCATTCCTTAATATTTTAAAGGTATTGATATGATATATTGCTTCTTAATCCCTCCTTTTCCTTTTTCCTAGTTTCTTGCCCCCACTCTCCTACATCCTAACACTTCTTTTCCAACTATTAACGACCTTATGTAATTTTTTCATAATCATTTTCTTCAATTAATTTTTTTAAGGCATTACTGATATAGATTTTCTAATGTCATTCTTCTATACTGTTTTGATGCTTATATTTGATTAAGTTTAGTTTTTATACAATATGTTTTCTATTAATTTACAGTGCTTGTTGTATGTTTATGCCAAACTAAAAAATATTTACATTTATAAATATATGATTTAGAAAAGAAAAAACACAGTAAGACTTATTGTCATTGCTTAATATTTTAACCAAGCAACACCAATACAATGATAATAACTCCTTGTATTCCTTTATCATATTATTACCATTTATTTTCCAGTTCCCTTATTTCATCCAAGCAACCCCTTAGGTTTTAGAGTTTATTTGACCATCTATTTTGGTCTCAATATTTGATTAGTGATCACCAGTTTTGGTGACTAACTTAGAAACCCAATGACCACCACTTTTTGTCTTTAAACTTAGTATATTTTCTCTCAAACGCTTGTCAATGACATCTTTGAGACACGTGTCACTACTTTTTTTCTCTCTAATCTAATGACCACCAGTTTCATAGTCACTATACATGTTCTAAAAGTGGGTATAGAGCCATGTTTTCTTTTACAAAACCGGGCTCTATGTTGAAAAACATTAGAGTCGTGTTTACTACTACCAAACCGGGCTCTATTCCTCGAATAGAGTCATGTTTTATTTTACAAAGCCGAGCTCTATTCTTTCTTTACTTTTTTTTAATCAATTGTAGTTTCGTAAGACCATAACTTAAAGGTTTCTTCAAAATTAAAAGGAAAAACTTGAATCTTTTGGGCGGGTTATTTCCCTCCCCACTTTTTATTGCCTTTACAAAACTCTAAAACTTTCCCCTCTACACTTTCACAACCCTAAACTTAATCTCTCTGCCATTTAACACCAACACTTAACCAATGTCACACACCACCACCACTTTCGTACACCATTGTTGTCACATGCCACGTTCGTCCTACAACAAAGCTAGCAACATACTAATCTAATTAGAAGGTACCAAATTGCTACAATTGATGTTGTTGTTAAATTAACCTTTTTAATATCTCATTAATGTTGTTGTTGAGTTTGATACTGGAATAAGTTGTATTGTTAGTTGTGTTGTCTATCTGTCAAGTTTTAATCTGGTTATAAACTGAACCGAGTAAATTCTGAGTTATATTGTGTAAATATACAAACGATTTGTGTAAGCTGTAGATGTTAATGATATTTGTTGATAGTTTTACTTAGGTTAAGTAATGAGTAAGTTTAGAAAATATATTATACATATATAATTCGCTTGTGTACTTTGGGAATGTTATTGAATTTTGTTGTTTGATGTGATAATTTTTTTGCTTTTAAAATGAATTGCATAGATTTCTTATGACGTAGTACATTTATAAGTCTGTATGTACAAGAGGTGATGATGTATTAGTTTTATTAATGACTTATTTATTGAATTGTTAAACATCTCTTATGAGGTGATTTGCTTAAATACTGAATTACAATCTTAATATATGTAAGAGTAGCAAAGGCGACGGTAGTAGCTACAGAAATTTCTCATTGAATTACTACCTATATGATACAATCAGTTATGACACGAAGAGGTAAGGAACTCAGTTAATTAAACACACTACTTCTAAATATCATAAAATGTCAGACAGTATGTGCTAAGTGTAAAATACACATATCTATTCTATGTTTTAAAATAATCCAATTAAAACCCAAAAACAGATCAAAAATACAATAAATTGTCTTTATTTTGTGTTTTGTGTGAGTGCGCTAGGTACGGATATATAAAAATCACAAAAGAAAACAGCTAAAACAAAACGGGCAACACAGACACGAGAATCAGTCAAGATATAAAAGAGTGATCAAAAGCCGGAAGCAAAGCCAGAAAAGTCAAGCCTCAGTCAAATCCAATCAACAATGGTCAACAGAAATCAACCACTACAAGACAAAACCTCACAATAATCCAATTCCAGTCCCTCAAGTTCATAAATGTCCAAAAATGACCCCTCACCTTTTATTGGGCCTTAGAAAGCTTAATGGGCCTTATAAACCCTAAATGGGCCTTACCCGGATTCATAAGCCTAAAACCCTAACCCATGTTTTATTTTATAAAACCACAAGGACTGGGTTTGCAATTTCCTAAAGATATTTATATTTAGAAAAGGAGAAAGAAATGAGAGGGACTGAAAGTGTAAAAAGGCCAAAGTTCAAACCGTTTTTTACCTCTTTCAGTTATAAAAAGAAAAGTATGGCTCGCGAACCTATTCTTACTATTCACTCGTCATCAACAATTTACACCTTATGGTTAAATCAATAGGGGTTTTGAGGAAATAATGGCAAAGGAAGTCAATTCAAGAGCTCACTCTCGTACAAATGGCAGGGTCAAATGGTCAAATCAGAGTTTTCATTAGCTATTCTCTCAAGCAAGAGGCCAGCATCGTCAATGGAGAAAAACACAAATAATAGTGGGATTTTTGTGCTACAACTACTTACAGAACTATGGCACAGCATGTCACTTCAAAGAATGACCTGCTGGTAATTTTTGTCCACTGGATGTCCCCACAAATCAATCCACGGCTCAAGACCAATATCTAATCATTGAGAAAAATTAATGGCTGAGATCTAGTAGAAGTCCTGCAGCCAAGGAAAGAGGCCTATCAGTTTCCCCGCACCTATAAAAAGGGGCCTCTCTCCTCACTCTACAATAATATAGACTATTAGTTTTTTTTACACACGTAGCCTCTAGATTTAGTTTTAGCTATTAATTATTTTAATTCTTACTTAATGTTTGTTTTTTCAAAATGTAATTTTCCTTTTAAGTGTTGTCTAAGCAAACTGTTTATTAATGAATTCAGTTGTTTTAATCTCTCAAAATCTCTATAATTCATAAGCTCTTATTTTAAGCCAAAATTTCTTAATAAGCTCTTAATAAGCTTTTTCAGTCTATAAGCTGAAATTAAGCTTAATCAATTCAGAATTAATCCTTTCTAATCTCTCATAAACCAGCTAACTTACCTTTTACTCTATGGATACATTTTGATCTTTGAGCTTTTGGATCTAGGGATCTTTAACTTGGCAAAGATCCCAAGGACTATATACCCTTAGCTATTAATTTAACTAGGGAGCTTGTATCTACTTTCTCTTTAATTGAGACCTTATGTTTCAGCTACAGGATAAAGTACGTTATCTCTTTTCCCCTTTTTTCTATTCTCCTAATTTCTTCAATGACACAAACTGCTTAGTTAAAGCTTATAATTTTTAACTTATTCTGCTTTATTTGAGCTTATTCCCTCTTTGGCTTATTAGAACTTGTTTGAGTCTAATTTAGCTAATTAACCTTAAATGTTCATCTCTGTATTTTTACTTTTGATAGATTTCTAGATCTTTGTTACTTCATATATTTGGCATAAACTCACTAAGAAACTAAAAATATCTCAGTAAGCATTAGTTCGTAGACTTACAATTAATGCTTATTTAGTTATTGATTCATGATAATTACGTTGTTTTTAAGCAAGTTTTTTTTTACTCGTGGGTATTTCAACTTACTTTATATAATTAGTTTTGCAATTTACTAAGCTTTTTTCATCAATTCTGTCAACTGTGGGTAAAGGGGTGTTTGCATAAGCTAGTATTGAACCATCTAAAGTCAAAAGTTTAGTGCACTCAGAACCTTTTGAGCTATAGCTTTGAAATTCAGTTTTATAACACATTAGAATCTGAGATTTCATAAATTAGATTTGAGATTTAAAGAATTAATCAGCTTATATTAAGTGTGCCAGCACCATGGGAATATTTTCTTGGTATTCACTTGTGACAAACACTTTGATCTAAGCCCTCAAGAAGCTTAGATCTTGCTTGCATTTTGTTAATTCTACCTCTATTTTGAGTGTTCTAAAGTGCAGGTTTTATCCTTTATGTAAACCTCACTATACTTAGTTTACACTTGTGCAAGTGCACCAGTAACTAACAAAAAAGTTAGTACTTGCGGAGTCACAGTTAGTTACTGTCACTTTTAGCTTCAGGTTTTTCTTAGTTAATTAATAGAAATAGATTCTTAGGATCTTAGATTCACAAGTAGTATATAGTCCTAGGTATATATGCTTCATATAATTAAGTCTTAAATTGCATTTTCTACTTATTTTTCCTATTTAAATTAGCTGTCAAAGTCTCTTCAAAATTCATAAAAGACACCACCAAAACTCTGTACTGCATTTTAAAATTAACTTTTAAAATTCTTGGGATTTATAGCTTATATATATACTAGATTTTAAGTTGAAATGGTTGCTATAATATAGTTGTAAATAATAAGCTAGCAAAAGCTTAAGGTCAAATTGGCTTATTGAGCTTTTTGAGGCACATAATTTGATCTTGTGTGACTCTATTACAATGTTCTTATTAAGTTATATCAGCAATTTCATATCATTTAAACACACTTGCTTTAACGAGTGTGTTTTCCATTTTTCAGCTTTTTATACGTCTTTCATTTATAGACATGAAATCTATCTCATAATCTTTCTTAGATCACTTTTCCTTTTTAGATTTGAGCTTAAAATGAGCTTGTTATAAGCTTTTAAGTGAAAATAAGCCCAAAAAGTCCACTCACTGTAACAGCTTTTAAGTTAACTAGTTTTTGACTTATTACTTAGATTTTAAGGTGTAAAACGTCCTTTTGTTAAATAGTACTTATTTATAGTCTCTTTCAAGATAAGTTCCTAGTATTAGTTTTCTCAGAAATCAGTAAAAAAAAGGTGCAAAAAGGGGTTCTGCCCCACACTCAACCCCACTGCCCTTCTATCTACTCTATACCAACGTGTTATATAAGCCAAACTCGCCTTCAATAGCTCATCCGTCATTGTTTCTTCCTTTTAAATACTTAAACACGTTTTCATTTTCCTTTTTAGTAATAAGCCGTAGCATATTTTTAGCTATTTCTGTTGGCTTCAACTTAAACTTTAGACGAGATAATTGGTTTTAAACATTTTCCTAGCTTCTTGTATCCTATCACTTAATTTTCCCCTGTAGATTTTTCCAGCTTTTATTTTATTTTTAATCAATTTTCGAAAGTTAAAATCTTATAAAATCAATAAAAAATAGAAAAAAGTTTCAGAAAAATACAAAAAAATAGTTTTTAGTTTTATAAAAAATAGCTTTAGGTTTACATCCAGTAAAATCATTTTTACACTTTTTAGATCTTAAATTTCATTTTTGAGCTTTTATTTTAAATTTTAAAAATAGGATTTTAATAATAAAAATAGTTAAAAATAGTTTTCTTTGCTTTTATAATATTTTAGACTTTTCTAAGCTTAAAAATCATTTTTCCAAATTTTTAGTACTTAATTTGCTATTTTCTAGGATTTAATTAGATTAAAATAGTTTTTAATTCATATTAAATTCAAAAATAATCAAAAAAATGTTTTTCTTTTTCCTAAAATTTTCTTTTGTCCTAACTTAGGTTTAGAATTTTAGTTTACATTTTTAGGGGTTAAATTTAGTTTACTTGCTTAATTGTCACATTTTATTTGTTTCCCGTATTAGTTTAATTGTTTTTAATTGTCCATTTTAATTGTTGCTTTAGATAATCAAATCATCCATTTGCTCATTCAAATCAGAATCCGGACTTAAACGAGGATTCAATTTCACTAGTCGTTGGGGAAACGACCCGGGTGATCATATTTATCCGGTAATATACGTATTCTATATATATATATCTTTGTGAGTGGAATTTTCCAAGGGATACTTGGGGATTTCTTTAATTTCTCTATAAGTATATTATTTTATAGTATATGTAAAACTACAATCAGTAGGAACTATGCGCAGTTATTGATATATAGTATTAGTTTGCAATGTAGATTAAACCAAAGATTTCAGACATATTATAAGGGCATATGCTCATTTACACATTCGGGATTTGTTACAGTAGAATATATCGTGCTATAGTGGGTGGTTTTCAAGGAATTAAACAACAAAAAATATTTATTCTCCACACACCGACCTTGTAACAGAATTACAAAGTAAGATTTTTATTTATATGAAGTCATTGTTTGGATTTTCACTTGTAATCCTAGATTCTGTATTTATACAAGTTGGTCTATGGTTTAAGTTGTACTTTGATCTTGCATTTAATTATATCATTGAACTTATAGAAATGGTGGATTCTATGAATAAGGTAGCAATGTTGGATGTTGAATTGACTCTTGAAGAAAGGAACGTGCTTTAAGTAGGATACAAGAACGTGGTGGGTACACGTAGGGCGTCGTTGTGAATATTGTCTTCAATTGAGCAGAAGGAAAAATCCAAAGACAACAATGAAGTTAACATAAAGTGGATTAAGGAATATAGGCAAAAGGTTGAAACCGAATTGACTGACATTTGTGGTGATATCATGGTTTTGATTGACGAGCATATGATTCCATCCTCATCTGCTGGAGAATCGACCGTTTTCTACTACAAAAGGTGAGTGTGTTCTTTTATATAGAAATTTTAACAAAATTGTATTGATTTTGCTTAATTTTAGGCTTTAAGATGCCATTATCTATTGGATAGTGTCCTATGGTTATAGCTATGGCTAAGATGAGCTTAATTTAGTATGTTCTAATGATTCGTTGATGGATTTTAATTGTGCAAGAAAGGAGATTATTATAGGTATTGATGTGCGGTTGATTGCAAACCACAGTTTTACAATCCTCTTAGATAGTGTACCTAATCGTTGTAGTGTAGTATAGGTAAGACTTGGGGGATTGATCGTTCTCTAGGGGAATAGTTCGGTTAGGTTCGAATTGAATGTCACTAAGGTCTAACGATTGAGGGAAGATAATTTTGTGTTTTTATGTTTTTTAGAAAGCAAGTAAAATCTCGGGTTTGAAAGGGGTTTGATTAAACTATTAACTACTCCTAATTCTATTCTAATTGCAAAAAAGTAAAGGTTGATGAAAAACTCTTATGGTTAAACAAATATGTTCAACTAATCATGCACTACTCCCTAGTTGATATCTCTCGTTTTATTGGTCGTCACCCTCATTAATGTAATGTGTAAGTATCTAATAAATTAAACACCTAACTTAAAATCCACCCAAATGAAAAGGTAGTATGATGACTATTTCGTAGGTATCATCTAACCTAGCTGCGTTTCCCTAGACATCTATGCTAATGTAATATCTTATAGCTAGTTTTCTAAAGCCTAATGCGCACACCATTAACAAGAAGCAATAATAAAAGGGATAATCAACAAGGTTTTATGCAATCATAAGCAAACACATATAAATTTAGTCAAGTATGTTAATTGAAAGCGAAGAACAATTAATCAAACAATACATAGACATATCAAAAGATTAAAACGGATAAGGAACTTCACTTCAATTAAACATGGAGTTATGATGAGTACACAAGGGTTAGAAAACCCTAAAAATGGTCAAAAAACGCTGCTACAAAGTATATGTTCGTTCCCTAAAGTTTTCCACCACAAAACCTAAAAAAATAAGGCTATATATAGAGGTTGGATCGTGACAACGTCCCATACAAATCCCGATGTCGTCAACCCGTAGAATCTTCTTTGTGCTTCTCAGAGTCGGCTACTTTGACGTGGTCACAATAAGGCTTGTTGTCGTCTCTTGAACACTTTGACGTCATCACAAGAAATTATGACGCCGTCTCCACGCACTGTATGCCAAAGCATGATCAATTTCTGTGTATAGTTGTAATCTTGTCCGTTTCATCCCAAATTAGGTCCAATTCACGTGTATTTCCTCCAAATGCCTTCCAAAAGCTAAAATGAGAAAAAGAAACGATTAAGCACGTAATTTGGGGATATTTGCATGATTTTGGGGGTTAAATAGCTCCGAAAAAGTGTATAAAATGATACCTCATCATATACTCTTACACTTGGGATTTTCTTGTCCTCGAGCAAATGAGCTTTTCTACCTAGTCAGTAGCAAAATCAGGGGCATTTAACCTCTTCAATAAATATAATTTATGGCACAACCGATTAGACCTCGTAATTAGAAGCATGGAAATTATATACTAGCACCTCACATAAGTGTTTGGATTCTCTCTTTCTCTCGGTGTAATAATGAATAATAACAATATAGGAAACGGAAGAAATAAACACTTTGATGACATCAAATAACGTCACTTTTATAGCATCATTTTTCCCATGTAAATAACCCATTTAGTATAATTATTGCAATGAATGGTTACTTAATCGTTTGTATTTGAGAATTACAGTAATTATGGAGTGTATCTTCCTTGATGGATACGGCGTATTGGATGTCAGAACAATAATCTTCATATTTCTTCGTTTAAGCTCCAGAATGCGTGCCTTTTTGCTAATATGTGCCTGCACTCCACCAAAGACCACAAGGGAACAAGATCCAATACGCCGTATCCAGAAAAGACCAATACGCCGTATTTAAGTTATGGAAATAAAATATTCTGGAAGATATCAAACGTGGTCCCTACTTCAAGAAACCCCCGAAACGGCGCATTGACTAAGGTCAATACGCTGTATCGACCAAATTCCAGACCTTATAAATAGAAAACCTAAAAATGGGTTTTCAGTGTGCTAAATCATATTTTCGATACCTAAACCATACAAGTCGATTTTTAGAAGAGATAAAAAGCAGAAGAGGTCTTGAAACGTAATTAATTCCATAGGAAACAACTTCTAATCTCCTATACTCTTGTAATCGTTTAGTTTTTTGTATCATTCCTTAACTCGATTAGTTTACCTTGGCTTAATTATTACTTCTGTATTGATTATGACGTTTGAAGGCTAATACCTTCGGGTATTAGCCATTATTATGAAGATCTGAATGTTTGGTTTGTTTATCTCGATTGCTTAATTTATCGTTGATTGCTTGTTTATGTTTATCAGTTTATACTTGTTTACGTGCTTTTGTATGCGACATATCATTCAACTGGATCTAGTGATACGGACCAAGTAATCTAGATGTTGGGATGGCTCTCCATATAGTGATTTATACATCTAGACCAATAGGATCACGAATAATAACCTATCTTTGCCTTTAGATTATGAGCTTAGTTGGACTGCAGGTGACCCTTGGGATCAACGAGTACGTTCTTAATTAATTGGTAAAGACTTGGTTAGTGGACTACTAGTGTATGAATTGTCTTTAAGCAATAAGTGGGTAAAGTCTCTATGACCTAGGGTTTAACAAGACCACCACTGCTTTATTTCCTAATATAGATTATAATCAGCAAATAAGGATGTTTTATGCAGATACGTTTAATTGTGACGGAATTCTTTGTATCTAGATCTTAGGAAGAAGTACCGCCTAAGTCTTAAGAATGATATGCCGCTTCGAGATAAGTAATCATTGCACTAAATGAACAAACCAACGTTCTGAGATGTTGATAAGTAATGAGTTTTAATACAATTTCGTTATTTTATGGCTAGACGCTCCATTTATCATATGCTATTTTGATGCATGTGTTTTAGTATCTTAATATTTTAATCACCACAAAACTCGTGTCAGTCTCTAAGCTGACAACCCCCTTATCCTTTAATTTAGGATTAACATAGTTATCATTAGTTTAACATAGAAAAGAATTAACTTAGTTTAGACAACCAAAAAATTTTTATGAATAAAATTGAAAGAAATAGTTTCTTCGCTCCTAGCGAGCGACACCTCAACCCCACTTACCCCCTAAAACACCAATTTGACCGGGTACACTGCCCTTAAAGAGTTGGGTTTTGGTAAGTCGCAATTATAAATTTAAAACTTGACATATTGATTACAACACACAATACAAAACCAACTCATTTTTTGGCGCCAGCTGCCAGGGATGAAAATTAATCTTGATTTTTTTTCAATTTTTAGGATTTTAAACATTAATACAATCTAACCCTAAGGAGTAAGTGTATAATTCTTATATGCTGTATATATTTGTTTAATTGTCTATTATTTAATTGTTTGTGTGGTTTATTATTCTTATACAACTTCTGGTCGGATATCCTGATTACGGTGTATCCTCTTCCATTTGATACGACGTACCAACGTCTTTGTCTAAACAGCGTATTCGTTCTTAAACAAACAAGGATTAATAAACGGCGTATTCAACTCATTGAATACGGCCGTATGTTCATTCTGATACAGTACATAACTTAAAATTTCCATATTCGATTTTCCTACTTAATTTTCTATCTTTC
>BQNB010027164.1:0-20000 GCA_026074375.1 Tanacetum coccineum | reverse complement strand
GCAGCTACACGCACACACGCACACTAGCCGCAACATACACAAACATACGCATAGCGCGTACACACACATACAGTACAATACCACACGCAATAAAGCGCTGTCGCCGTCGCCAAGCAACACACACACACACACACACACACACGCACGCGCACACGCACACACACATACGGGCACACACACATATACACGTGCGCACACACACAAACACATACACACACACCCACACCCACACACACACACACCCACGCACACACCCACGCACGCCCGCCCGCCTGCCCGCTCGCGTGCACGCACGCACGTGCGCGCACACACACACGTTTACGCGCGCACGTACACACGCACACACACATACACACATACATGCATGCACGTACGTACTTACACACACACGCGCGCACACACACACATACACACACTCTCTCTCTCTCTCTCTCTCTTTCTCTCTCTTTCTCTCTCTTAAGTTTTTAATACTCAAAATCATATACTAATTAATGACCCAAATTGAGAAGGATTAACATAACATGGAGAATATTAGACAAAATGAGGGTAATGACTTAAATTTTCTTCTATGTTTCTTCATATAATAAAGACTACCACGAATCTCAATCGTCCTAAAACTGTGTACACTAACAATGACTAGACTTAGCAACCATGTAATCAAGTAAACAATAAACTAGGGTTTAACAAATATGATAACAATAATGTACTAAAAATGAGTACATACAAGGAAGGCTAAGGCAATTTGGGTGTAACATTTTGGATGGGGTGTAAACAAAATTCAACTATTAAATATTTAGAAATAGTATATTTAGGAATTCCTTAATCCAAAAAAATCCCCTTTTGGTCATCCTGTATCTCACTCTAAAAATGAGTGCGTAGTAAGGGTGTGAGAGTAGTTATATGATCAAGAAAATCATCATAACTATAACAAATACATGCTAAAAACAAGGGTTTATCATTATGCCTCTTATCACTTAGTAAATCCTAATCACATGAATGCGATCTCACTAGCAGTCTCTGTGTGCACTGCTATATCAAATTCTAGAATTTATAATACTACCAGTACACTATCATACGACCCATACGATGATGATATGTATGAAGGTCAAGATATTCCTGAAAAGCTTCAAGCTATTTGTGATAATTTGGATATTACAGTTAGGGGCCGTAGGAAGAAATAGTTTTCTTGTATTATTGTTTCTTTTATAGTTCCTTTCTAGTTTCCTTAAAGGAAGTTGTTTTTCGATGTAATGGGCGGTGATGTGGGACTCACCTTCAACCCTTGTACTTAACTGTTTTTCGGCGTAATAAAATTTACCGGGGAAACCCTTTACCAAAAAAAACCTCACATTTTTGGAGTGAATTTTTTTTGAATGATAGTGATGCGTATTAATTGTTTAAATTATTTTTTAAGTTTTAAATTTATAAAAAAGATAACTGATTAGTAACTGAATATATACATTTTGCCGATCCCACAGTTCTTTTGATTTAGCTAACATCCTTCATTGACAAAAGAATAAAGTTAGATTTGTGTAGAAATAATGTACGCTTTTGTCAATTTTAGCTTTGGCATATAATATTAGATGGATTAGGCCTAAGCCCGATTTGTGGGTTGGGTCCATTAGGGTTTCTAGGTTATGTAACCTCTATATAGTGTCTCAATAAAGATTATAACCTGCGAGGTTTTCATTGTCTAACAAATAGTACCCGGTTTAACAACCGGACTAAAAGTCTCATCAACATCAACCCCCTCCATTTGTGTACTACCATTTGCCACAAGCTGAGCCTTGTAGCGACTAAGTGTGCCATCTGCCAAATACTTATAGCGAAAAAGCTACATACAACGAACAATATTAGTATCTGCAGGCCTGGCACTAAAGTCCAAGCTTTGTTCTTAATAAGAGCATCATATTCATCACACATAGCATTTTACCAATTCAGATCATTACACGCATCAGGATAAGATTTTGGTAAAGGAGAGATCGAAGATACATGTAAATTAAGACGCTCAGTGGGAAGGTTAGTCCCGACATAAAAACACGTAACCATGGGATGAACCGAGTCAGGATTTGGGTTAACCGGGGGATTTTGGACTATAGCGGGTACATGTTGGTCCAAAACTATTGTGGTTTGGTGCGGGACATCTGTAGTTAAGAATTGAAGCTGGACTGGTGTATGTTGGGCTACGGGGGATGGCTTTTGGACTGGTGAATAGAGTTGGGCTGAAGATGGAGAAGCAGGAGTTGGTTGGGCCGCGGTAGGGGACTGTTGGGCTGCAGGTTCGGTTGGATGTTATTGGTATAGTAATGGATTAGTTGGTGCAATATTTGGTGTGGTAAGGGTAGGATTTAGAATAGTAGGTGATGCGGTCGTCGTAGGACTTCTACAAGAAGTTTTGCAAACTCCCTAGTAGAGCACCAAATCGTTGTAGTATATATAGGCAAGACTCAAGGGATGTTATCGTTCACGCTCGGGGAATAGGTCTGAGAAGCTTGACACGTTTCTAAACAGAATCTAAGGGTTGAGGGGAAGAATCTTTTTGTATTTTTATTTTTTCTGGAAAGCAAGTAAATCAATATAATTGAGAAGGAGGCTGTTTTAGCTATTAACAAAAATATATCTAACGCTACTGGATATAAACAATATAATAAAAGACTGTGTTTATTTAATCATGTATTACTCCCTAGATTGCTTCTCCTAGTGTTGTTGCCTTGTCACCCTTGTGATGATCTGTGTAACTATTTCCTAAGTCATGAACGAATTACACGAAGCCCACCGTCTACTTAGTATTTCGCTAGAGCAACACACATGTAAGGTAGTAATAAAACTATTACATAGCCCCTAGGGGTACACTAAGTGCATGTGAAATATATTAAAAGTGGATCAACCATATTAGGGGGCAAGGTAGTATGAAGATTGTTACCCGATGGTATCCTTTCTACACAATCATGTTTCCCTAGACATATCAACAACGATATAGACAAAAGCTGGTTTTCTAGAGCCTAACATGTACATCCATCACAAGAAGCAACACCACTAAGATCTACATTCTAGGTTTCATACAATCATAAATAAACACAATAGAAGGTTTAGTCAAGCATATTAAAGATAAAGCAAGAGCATAGATAGATCAAACAACACATAGACATATTGAATGATTTAAGATAAACCCTTACTATAAAACATGAGTTGGAGGGAGTACAATAGGGTTTTTAGACCCTAAATTTGTCCCTAACAGCTGCTAAACGAACTAGGGTTCGTACCCTCTTTTTATTCTAAAGTTACACACTTAAAACCCTAATTTCGGGTTTGTATATATAGGAAAAACATTATGACGGTGTCGCATTTTAATCGTGACGACGTCATGAAAGAGAATATTCTAGATAATGGGCTGGGTCGTATGCTTTGACGCCATCGTGGAATCTTGTGACGTCGTCTTGATCTTCGTAGTGACGGCGTCATGTTGTATCTGTGACGCCGTCTCCAGCAACTTATAAAGAGAAATTCTTTGAGCATGTTGTTGTATGGTCCATGTCTTGTCGTTTATTTCCAAATGAGCCCAAGTCACGTGTAATTCTTCCAAATGAGAAATACCTAAACAGGAACGATTAAGTACCTATTTTGGGCATAAATGCACGATTTAGGAGGTTAAACGGTCCCAAAAAGTTTATAAAATGATACCTCATCAAATACCCCTATATTTGGGATTTGCTTGTCCTCAAGCAAATAGGCTTTTCTACCTAGACAATAACAATATGAGGGGTCATTTTACGTACTCTTTAAACATATTCTACAACGCAACCTTCTAGACCTCGTAATTAAAAGCACGAAAAATATATACTAGCACCTCACATAAGTGTTTGGGGATTCTCTCTTTCACTCAGTTGTATAATAAATTATAACATATGAGGGAAACAGAAAATCAACACTCATTACCTGTCATAGCATATAAATTACCATAGGCTTGGTAAAGGATCAAACCTCTACCGCTAGGCGCAAGTATTATTCATTACTATCTAAGAGGTCTTTATAAAGGGTTGTGGGGTGTAGGTGTAAGATAACATATAATGGAAACGGAAATGAATGGGATACATTTGGGTGGTGACTTTGGGTGAATTTGGGGTGGAAGGGTTAGCTAATTATTTACAAGAATACACGCTGGTTTGGTTGCTAACACAAGACTCGGACGAAGATATACAAACTCTACACAACTCTACATCAATCTCTTTCTTTTTCTTTTCTCATATTTTTTTAATAACATAATACATCACATGGGGAATATAATTAACGTAACCCCTACCTTGAGCCTTTTTACGTGCTCGATATTTACAATCTAACTAATGACCCAATTTGAGGTGGATCAAAATAACATGGCGATCATTTGACAAACATATAGGGGTATTGACTTAACTTTTCTTCCCCATTCTTCCGCGAAATAAATACTACCATGAATCCCAATCGTCCCAAAACTGTATTTACAAGGATAAGGACTTAGCAACCGTGTACTTAAATAATTAACTTGGGTTAAACACAATAATGTATTAAAAGTAAGTACATATAAGGTAGGCTAAGGCTTTTTGGGTGTAACGATTGGTTTAAGGGTGACAATGCTCTTCATTAATAGTTTGGCTTAACCAGAAAATTATGAGAATCATGAAAAAGGATAAGCTCGGAGGGTTGTACTAGGGGTATCCTGCACTAAAGATGAGTGCATTGCAAGGATGTGGGATAGTTATATGATCGGTGTGACCATTATAACAATTACAGGTTTAAAACATTGGTTAATTCTAATGCCTCTTATCAAGCAAATCCTAATACTCACTATGCGGTCTCGAGATGCATCACAATAAAAAGTTCTAGAATTTAATATGCTACCGGTACACTCTCATAATCCTAAAGTAACCGACACCAATGTTCCAGAAAAGGCGACAAAACCACACATACACAACCGTAACGACAGAATTGACACACATGATTGCCTACTCCTTAACTCGAACAAGCTAAAGGTATAATATCTAAGGGTGAACCTTGTGAGGGTGGAATTTTGAGGGTTTTTTTGCTAGTAATATAAATTCCTATCCACGAGACGCTATTAATACTTGGTTTTCGTCGGTATGTGTCATAAAAAATTTTAAATTTGGGTAAAAATTAACTCTTGTGCTATGTTTCGATATATTACCCATCATTTTAAGGACAAAGCAAATGGCAAATAAAAGAATAGTTTCTAAGGCTTATTTCCCCCTACACTTAAGTTGAACATTGTCCCCAATGTTCTCTAGAAGTACCCATTAAAATGAATAAAGAGAAAAGAAAACAAGGAAAAGAAACTAGTACTCCCCTGGTTTACTCAATAATGGAGAAGAAACATGTGATAACTGGTTAATTTGTCCTCTGAGAATCATCCAATGAAAACTTCCTAAGAACTTTCAAGCTTCTTCTCATCAAATATAACCTGTAATCAAAGACAAAGACAACTATACCAAGCATAAAATGTGCGATTTACCGATATACAATGTGAATTTAGGGTTCGACTTGATAGATAGGATGAGAGAATTGTTAAAATCATTAAGTTTTTGCAGGTTTATAATAGAACAATACATATATTAAATGTTATGCAAGATTTATTTTCAAAAATAATTAAAAACTTTAGGTTTTCTTGACCTGGACGTTTGACGCCGTCAGGGTTTATGTGACCCCGTCACAGGTGACGTGGTGACGGCGTCGCATGTTAATCATGACGCCGTCTCCATAGTCTGTGTAAACAAATTTTTTGTTTTTTGATGAAAAATTTCCTGCACTTGATTCCATAAGTTAATTCCTATACAAATGGCTGCATAAAACCTGAGATTTAACAATTCAATCATATGACTCGAAACTAACACGAATTAATCATAAAACTTGGAGAGGAAAGATTGAATCACTTGTAAATAAATGTTTATACAAGTTAAATGATAAAGACTAAAAGAAATGTAAGCTGTTCTAAAACAGAGAAAAACTATGTGCAAAAAGGTGAAAAACTATGTGGAAATAGCCTACTATTTTTAGGCAAAGCTGGGAGCCGTTATGCCTGCCGGTCCCATATCTAAGCCTAACGCCCCCTTATGAATAAGGGACCGGCAAGCCTATATGGGGGCCGACAGGTATAGGACGCTCCCAATTTTGTCATTTTCTAGGCAAATGTTTCCTTGTTCAGGTTTATTTGTTTTTAGGGGGGAAAACCTGATTTAAATATATATTTAAATAAAACATTTCTTTTAATCACAAAAATATTTTGTCTAATTTATTTTTGTAAAAAGGTTTTGTTACATTTGTAAAAATGTAAAGTTTAGGACAAAAATGTATTACTTTGATCATCCAACAAGTTTAGGGTACAGTTGATTAAATTCATGAATATTTAAAAGATCCTGATATTGTGTGATAGATGACATCAAGCGTCTCAGCCTTAGGAGCACAAAATGGATTTATGAAAGTGTATTCGTCAATTTCTATTGTATCTTCTTGAATCGATTCATCCTTAAGGTCATTCGAGATCAGAAAAGTTAGTTATTCAGAGGTCAATACTAAAGGAGGAGCTTCATTGTCATCAACGACGATTGTTGACGATGAAGGTGTGTCTTCATTATTTAAAGTTGTAGGTGCAACGGAATTAGTGGACCTTTGAGTTCCTCATAAAGTGGTACCAACAAATTCATCTAAATTCTGCTGCACCTACAACTTTAAATAATGAAGACATAACTGTTTTTCAGAAGCGGTTGGTCTCGAGTTCTAAACAATTGTTTTTCAGAAGCCATTGCTGTTAACTCATCAAACTTGACATGAATGGTTTCCATAATTTTTCGTGTTCTGCGGTTGTAGATTCGAAACCCTCTTGAAGATTTAAAATAGCCGATAAAGATCTCGATGTCCGCCTTTGTTTTCATTTTTCCAAGATCATCACGATCATTAGTTGGATAGCATAACGATCCAAATCCTTTAAAGTACTGAACGTCGATTTTTCTGTTCTTGATGCGCTCATATGGAGTTTTGGTGTAAAGAGTATGCACTAAAGAACGATTTTGCATGAAACAATTAGTGGAAATAGCTTCGGCCCATAAGAATTCTGGTGCTTGTGAAAAGATCATCATTGTTTTTCTCAGCCTCAAAAGAATTTGATTCCCTGAACGTCCTAGATTTAAGACATGGAATATCCTTAATTCAACTATACCATTTTGGTGAGGAGTTCTTGCGATTGAAGTTTGATGCGTGATGCCAAGCTTTTCATAATGAGACTTCAACTTTTCGTTCTTGAATTCTGTGCCATTATTAGTTCGAACATATTGAATTATAGCTTGTAAATTCACTTAAATATGAGGTATGAACTTGATAATCATTTCTGGAGCCTCATCCTTTGTACGAAGAAAATACACCCACGTATAACGGGAGTAATAATCGACAATCACCAATATATAATTCTTTCCGTTTTTTGCTTTCCACACTCATTGGTCTACAAAGATCCATGTGAATTAGTTCCAATTTAGAATTTGTACTTGTAACCAATTTAGGTTTGAGGATGGGTGATGTGTCATTGTGTGGTTGTAATTTATGTTTCAAGTTTTAGATTTATATTTTGCCGACTTAACCATAAACAACACTTTAACGAGCAGTGTACCCAGTCGATGGGAGTTTCATGGTAAGTAGGGTGTCGATCACTAAGAGCGAGAAACACTTTCAATTTATTAATATTTTGGTTATCTAATCTAAGTTAGTTCTATTCTATGTTAAACCTATGCTAAACCTATGTTAAACCTAAATCTAATGGATAAGGGGGTTTTCAGCCTAAGAACTGGCACAGGTTTTGTGGTACAAAAAACAAACTTAAGACACTAAAGCACAAACACAAGCAAATTAACAGAAATAAAAGAGCGGTCATGCCAAATATAAAGAAAACTGTATTAACCATATTATACAATTAAACGTTGGTTATTTATTTAGTGCAATGCATACATATCTCGAGGCTGACATATCATTCTTAAGACTAGGCGTACTTCTTACCTAAGACCTAAATATTAGAATTTTTCACAATAAAACAGTCCGCTGAAAGCATCCGTATTTGCTGATTATAATATATCTTAGGGATTAAAGCAATCGTGATCTTGTTAAACCCTAGCTCATAGAGATTTTACCCACTTACTGCTTAAAGGCAATTCATACACTAGTAGTCCACTAACCAAGTCTTTACCAATTAATTGAGAACGTACTCGTTGATCCCAAGGGTCACCTGCCGGTCCAACTAAGCTCACAATCTAAGGGCAAAGATAGGTTATTATTTGTGATCCTATTGGTCTAGATGTATAAATCACTATACGAGAGCCATCCCGACATCTAGATTACTTGGTCTGTATCACTAGATCCAGTTGAATGATAGGTCACATACATAAGCACATAAACAAGTATAATTTGATAAACATAAACAAGCAATCAACGATAAATTAAACAATCGAGATAAACAAAACCAAACATTCAGATCTTCATAATAATGGCTAATAACCCGAGGTATAAGCTTCACATGTCATAATCAATACAAGAGTAATAATTTAGCCAAGGTAAACTAACCGAGTTAACGAATGATACCAAAAACTGAACGATTACAAGAGTATAGGAGATTACAAGTTGTTTCCTATGGAATTAATTACTATTGCAAACTTTTTGCTCTTCTCCTTCCCGAAATTGACTTTTATTTGTTTAGGTATCAAAAATAAGATTTTGCACAATGAAAACCCTATTTTTTAGTTTTCTATTTATAAAGGTTTGGAATTTGGTCGATACAGGTAATGACTAAAATGAGGTTAATACGGTAATTTCAGGGGTTTCTGGAGTAGGGACCACGTCAATAATTCCAGAATTTTTATTACGCATAACTTGAATACGGCGTAGAGACTCTTCTGGATACACGCATTAACTTTGTTCCTTTGGTGGTTCTTTTAATTGAAGTGCAGGCATAGATATGCCGTATCTTCCGTTGAATAGTACGGCATATTGGTGTCAATAGTAATCTTCAAATGTCTTTGTTTAAGCTCCAGAATGCGTGCCTTTTTGCTAATCTTCACCAAGTACTCCATAATTACTGCAATTCTCAAATACAAACGATTAAGTAAACAAATCTTTACAATAATTGTACAAAATGGTTAAATACATGGATAAATAATGCTCATAAAAAAGTAACTTATTTGATGTCATCAAATATCCCCCACTTGAATCCTACTTGTCCTTAAGTAGCCTTTAGAAGTTTTTTTTTTATTAAGAATGTATCCCTAAGGATTTTTCTGTTAAGCATTTATTCGAAACTATTACAAGTACACAAAACCAAACACCTCACAAAATAGTTAAGATGGAAAACACATCAAATCAACTAATCTAAGTGGTAAACAAATATAACCAATTCACGTCAATTGCTCTGATAGTGAGATATACATCGACAGGACGAGTATTCTAATCATAGCTTGGTAAGGATACACATCTCCACAACACCACTAGAGCTAAGGAGTAACAAGTTTATAAAGTTAAAATGGGTTTTTATTATAAGGCTTAGGGGTTGATAAATTCTACAACAATCATTCACCAAAAGTACCACACCAACAGGCAGCTGAATCACGACATACATGGGCCGTAACAAACAGAAATGACATGAGTGTATTTCGATCAAACCTTAGTCGCGTTTAACCCAGGGTTAGGGATGAAGAATGATATAGGGTATGGATATTCTAACTTTTACCAAAAGTAATAAACCAACAAGGAAGTTGAATCACGCATACATGGCCGTAACGACGAAATAGACATGAATGACTCGATCACATCCTCATTCGAGTAAAACCCAAGGTTAATGATTAGGAAAGGGAAATAAATTGTTTTCAAAATAAAAATTACGAAACAAATAGACTAAGTCAAACCAATGAAAGTACAAGTATCTAGAAACTTTATCCAGACCCTACCATGAAAAAAAGACACAACTATATACACAAATTTCTTGATCATTGATAAAAAACAACAACCTAAGTTGGCGTTCCCAGAACGGTTAACTCCCAATCATCCCATACTTTACATACTTTTACAAGACAAGTGGCGATATCTACCACTTATACAAAACTTTACATCGTTGACTTATAAGACGTATCAACGAATAATCGATCCTTCATATAATTTCTTTGGTTTAAGCTTTTTGCGAAACGATTATCTCCAAACTCTCCTCCTCTTTTTTGTTGTGATTTTTCTAATTTTTTTGTTTTGTTACTAACTATACTAACTACAAATCTCAGTGTAATTTCACCATCTTCACGATAATAACTCTGGATAATTTTCTACATGATTCTTCATTCTTTGGATGTATCAATAATTGTGATTGTAGTAAAAGTACATGAGTTTTGACTACTTTATACATTCCCATCTGCATTGTGAAAATTTCTTCCCAACCAAACCGAATGCATAGAAAAAGACACAAGACTGGAAAACATACGTTACCCACCTTTAAGCAACTAGCAACTGATAAATGGACTTAATCTAACAGGGTAGGCTAAGGCATAATGGTGTAACGAAACAAACAGTTGGTATTATTCCTAAAGGATTGGCTCTATTGGTTTTTCTAAGGGTATCTTACTCTTAAAATGAGAGTAAACAAAGGGTTTATACGGGGATCTAACTAACCAATGTAGTTAGTTAATAAAACAACATGTATAGGCTTTTTGGATGTATCCTAAAAATTTATCAATTTAAAAAGTTTACTCATCTAAATACATAGTATTCATAATTGTGTCCGAATAGAATAACCAAGCCAAGTTCCTAAAAGACCTACAACATCACCAGACACACTTTATAAAATTATGTGGAATTTGGGTAAAAATTGAAAACGGTATAAGTATAAAATCCTTACAATAATCTAATAAGGTCATTGTGTGCGGGTTATGTAACAAGTAATTTCATAAAAGTATGCTTGATATTTTTTAATTTGAACATAAATTAAGCAATTTAGTGTGAAAAATAGGACAAGTATGCATTCTAATTCCCATCCCCCCACTTGAATTATACAACGTCCTCGCAGTATAGATAAAACATTAAAAACATGAATTAAAAGAATTAGAATGAGAAACTCCCCTGATATTTTCCTCGGTAGATTCTCCAAGTTGAGTTTATGAGCAAGAATGTATGTTGTAAATGTGTCTGAATATCAGCATGACTGCAACACAGAGAGGATTCCAGATGATCGATACTTCACCAACTTTGCCAATTTCTTTGCAGCGAGGTCCTGTGCAAAATATAGGAAAAACATGCAAAAATCCTATCTCGGTACCTACGGTTAACTATAAATAAACTAAACTAACTCTACAGGAGACCAATACGCCGTGTCCATAAATTGGAATATACCGTATTGAGAAACCAGTAAAAAGTATCTAAATACGGGCCAGTCTGCCAAATATGCCGTATCATGTGCATGAATACGTTGTATTGCCAGAACTAACAATAATGTTTTAAAGTGCATAAAAGTAGAGGTTTGATAACGTCCAAAAATTCAATACGCCGTATGGTATGGGGAGGATACGCCGTATTGATGTCTAGGAAGATATACTTTATAAAAATAAATAACAATCTGGGTTGTCTCCCGGAATCACTTTTGTTTTAGCTAGTCTTTAAGTTAGACTTTTTCCTTCTATCTTCCTTTATTTCATCTAATGCACGCTTATGTTCCCGCGTTTCTGACAACGAATACGCCGTATCCATCAAGGAAGATACGGCGTATCCATGCCTGCACCCACCAAATACCACAAAGGAAACAAGCTCAATACGCCGTATCCAGAGAAGCTCAATACGCCGTATTAAAGATATAGTATGTGAAGGTTCTAGAAAATATCAAACGTGGTCCCTACTCTAAGAAACTCCAATACGCCGTATCAAAACCCTTGGATACGCCGTATCGAACCGACTTCCAGACAGTATACATAGTATACTCAAAAACGAGTTTTAGGTGTGCTAAATCATATTCTCGATACCTAAACCATAAAAGTCGATTTTCAGAGGAGAAAAAGAGCAGAAGAGGTCGAGCAATGCGATTCATTCTATAGGAGACAGCATGTAATTTCTTATTCCTTTGCAATCGTTTAGTTTTTGGTATCATTCGGTAACTCGGTTAGTTTACCTTGACTAAATCATTACTCTTGTATTAATTATGAAGTTTGAAGGCTAATACCTTCGGGTATTAGCCATTGTTATTAAGATCTTAATGTTTGGTTTGTTTATCTTGATTTCTTAATTTATCGTTGAATTGCTTGTTTATGTTTATCATCATACTTGTTTACATGCTTTTGTATGCGACCTATCATTCAACCGGATCTAGTGATACGAACCAAGTAATCTAGATACCGGGATAGCTCTCCATATAGTGATTTATACATCTAGATCAATAGGATCACAATTAACGACCGATCTTCACCCTTTGATTGTGAGCTTAGTTAGGCCATAAGATGACATTGGTATCAACGAGTACGTTCTAATCAATTGGTAAATACTTGGTTAGTGGACTACTAGTGTATGAATTGCCATTAAGCAGTAAGTGGGTAAAGTCTCTATGAGCTAGGGTTTAACAAGATCACCATTGTCTTAATCCCTAAGATAGATTATAATCAGCAAATAAGGATGCTTTATGCGGATGCGTTTAATTGTGACAGAATTCTATGTGTCTAGGTTTAAGGAGGAGGTACCGCCTTAATCTTAAGAATGATATGCCGCCTCGAGATAAGTAATCATTGCACTAAGTAAATAAACCAACGTTCTAATCGAATTAATGATGGCTAATACAGTTTTCTTATATTTGGATCAACCGCTCTTTTATCTTCTGTTAATTTGCTTGCATGTGTTTAAGTGTCTTGAATTGGTTTTAGTCACCACACAACCCGTGCCAGTCTCTTAGGCTGGAAAAAAAACCATTATCCATTAGATTTAGGATTAACATAGGTTTAGCATAGGTTTAGAATAGAATAGAACTAACTTAGATTAGACAACTAAAATATTTATAAATTGAAAGTGTTTCTCGCTTTAAGTGTTCGACACCATACTTACCACGAAACTCCCATCTGACCGGGTACACTGCCCGTTAAAGTGTTGTTTTAGGATAAGTTGGCAAAATATAAATTTAAAACTTGGTAATCAATAAAGTAAACCTACACGATAGCACATTAAGTTTTTGGCACCGCTGCCGGGGAGTGAGAATTTAATCTTGATTTTTATTTGATATTTTGTTTTTAACATTAGATCTAACCCTTAGGATTAGTGTAATTTAGAATAGTGTATAATTCTGTATATTTGTCTTTAATTGTTTGCTTGATTGCGTGTTTTAATTATTTGTGTGTTTTTATTGTTTTCTAATACACTGTTCTGGTTGATAAACTGATACGGTGTATCCACTTCCATCGGATACGGCGTATCCAACTTTCTATCTAATACAACGTATTCATTCAACAGATTAATACGGCGTATTCAAATCAATTGAATACGGCGTATCAATCATCTGAAACAGTAACAAAAGCTGAATTTTCATATTTGATTTTCGTGCTTAAATTTTTTTATCTTTCTTCAGAGCAAATCATGCTGATATTTTTACCTTTATGACATATCATACTTATCAGAGCTAGTTGATTGAAGAAGAAATGGCGGACAAGGAAACGAAATCAACAATGAGAAAATTCACGACTAATGACCAAGTAAATTACTATTCATGGATTACAAGCATTAAGGTGAATGGAAAGAATGCTTATGAGCTTAAAGGAAAATTCCTTGATGATTTGCATAATAATGCGTTTAGCGGAACTAATGGGGAAGACGCGGTCGAGCATATCAAATACTTCCTAAAAATTGTTGACCCAATTGATTTACTGAATGTAAATCAGGATAAACTTAGAGTTGTTGTTTTTCCAATCTCATTGGTTGGAGATGCATGGAGATGGTTTGATGGAATTAAAGGATCAACTACTAGTTGGGTCGATTTAACTGCTAAATTTTTTGGAAAATACTACCTGCCTTCCCGCACTGGCAAAATTAACACCCCCATAATTAAGTGAGACCTTATTAATCCGGAGTTTGAAAATTGGTTGGCCTCAAAGTTTGTAAACTATAAGACTATGGATATATTCACTAAAGGAGATTAGTGAGATTATTGGAAATTGGGAAGTGACGAAATTGAGCCAACAAATCTTGAGGAAACTAATCACGATGATGAACAGGAAATAGGTGAAATTTTTAGGATTGAAACAAACTTGTTCGATTATGAAACATCGCTATGCGAAAAATTCAAAGAGTTCAATTACCTACTCAAGATAGACCCGGATGTCCTTACTAAAGATATTGAGGGATTCAAAACTTATGAAGATTAAAAGGATGATTGGATTTATGAATGGTACAAAGATATGCCATGGGTACACGAAAAACCATAGACAGATTATGAAGCATGGAAGGAACCCACACCAGTTACACATTTTTGCAAACCTTCCAATTATAAGACTGGATGTTCAGAATGGCCAACCTGCAGCTGGAGAAAAGATGGATACTGTAATGGAGGAAACTTACCTGGAGCTTACATAATTGGAAACTCGCTTGATTATCAGGATTATGAATGGTACGAAGCCCTGGAGGATAGCGAGCTGAAGGAAGAAGCTTTAAGAAATAAGGCTATCATGGAAGGATTAATCAATGAAGATGATGAATCAAATGATGAAGGCTGGAAAAGTTGGGACAACTTTAAAAATACCAACACTGATCATAATGAATGGGAATATGAGAATGAACATGAAGATGATGAAAGACATGAGTTATGTGGTAATGAAACTCATGAGTTGTCGGTTTGCAGTATAAGAAGATTCGAGATGATCAAGTATTTGTTCAAAGATGACGAAGAGTATGTTGCTGTTAAAGAAGTTGAATACGATGATTTGACGAGTACGAGCGAAGATGCATGCCGAGCATACCAAGAAATCTTTCGCACAATGGACGAAGGATGGATGGTAACAAGAACAAGGAAGCTGAAGAAAAGTCTAACTTAAAGACTTCGCTAAAAACAAAAGTGCTTCCCGGGAGATAACCCAGAGTGTTATTTATTTTTATCGAGTCTGTCTTCTCAGACATCAATACGGCGTATCTCCTCCATACCATGCGGTGTATTGAATGGCTGGACGTTATCAGTCCTTTATTTTTATGAACATTTAAAATATTATTGTCAGTTCTGGCAATACGGCGTATTCATGCATATGATACGGCGTATTTGGCAGACTGACTCGTATTTAGATACTTTTTAAAGGTCTCTATACGGCGTATTCCACTTTATGGATACGGCGTATTAGTCTCCTGTGCAGTTTGTTTAATTTTGTTTAGATTAACCGTAGGTACCGAGATAGGAATGCAACATTTTTCCTATAATTTGCATAGGACCTCGCTGAAAGAAAAGAAATCGACAATATTGGTGAAGTATCTATGATCTGGAAATTTCAAAGTGTTGGAGTCTTGAAACCTCAAGACGGCTGTTTAACACTATCTCGCTCAATAAACTTACATGGAGAATCTACCGAGCAAATATCAGGGGAGTTTCTCATTTTAATTCTTTTTAATTCCCGTTTTTAATGTTTTATTCATACAACGAGGACGTTGTATAATTCAAGTAGGGGGATGAGAATTAGAATGCATACTTGTCCTATTTTTCACACTAAAATGCTTAAATTATGCTCAAATTTAAAAAAAATTCAAGCATACTTTTGTGAAATTACTTGTTACATAACCCGCACACAACAACCCTTATTAGATATTATAAGGATTTAACCTATCCGTTTCTAAATGTTTACCCAAATCTACAAAAATTTGAGTTTATCGGTGATGTTGTAGACTTTAGAACTTGGCTTGGTATATTTATTCAAGATCACAGTGATGAGTACTATCGATTTAGATGGAGTAACTTGTTTAAATTGGTAAATTTTTAGGATTACACCCAAAAAGCCTATACATGTTGTTTATTAACTAACTATACTGGTTAGTTAACCCCCATATAAACCCTTTGTTTACTCTCGCTATAGAAGTAAGATACCCCTAGAAAAACCCGTAGAGCCAATCCTTTAGGAATAACACTAACTATTTGTTTCGTTACACCCTTTACACCTTAGCCAACCCTGTTAGATTAAGTCCATTTATAGTTGCTAATTGCTTAAAGTGTAAATTATGTATTTTCCGAGTCTTGTGTCATTTTATATCTTTGGTACGGTTGGAAGAAAATTGCACATTGCAAATGGGAATGTATAAAGTAGTCAAAACTCATGTATTTTTACTACCATCACAATTAATGGTATGTCCGAAGAATGAAGAATTACCGAAGGAATTATCCAGAATTATTATGATCGTGAAGATGGTGAAACTACACCGAGATTTGTAGTATAGATTAGATGTTAAAAAAAATAAAAAAATTAGAAAAATTGCAACAAAAAAAGAGGAGAAAAGTTTGAAGATAATCGTTTTGCAAAAGCTTAGACCGAAGGAATTATTTGAAGGATTGATTATTCGTTGATGCATCTTATAAGTCAATGATGTAGAGTATTGTATAAAGTGGTAGATATCGCCACTTGTCTTGTAAAAGTATGTAAAGTATGGGATGGGGGAAGTTGACCGTTACGGAAACACCAACTTAGGTTGGTGTTTTTGATCTATGATCAAGACGTTTGTAAATAGTTGTGTCTTTATCATGGTAACGGTCAGGAAAAAGTGTCTAGCAACTTGTATTTTAGACTTAATCTATTTGTTTTGTAATTTTTATTAACAACAATTTATTTCCCTTTCCTAATCATTAACCATGGGTTTTACGCGAATGAGGATGTGATCGAACATGCATGTCTATTTTGTCGTTACGGCCATGTATGCATGCTTCAGCTGCCTTGTTGGTTTATTACTAATGGTGAAAGTTAGAAGATCCCTACCATATATCATTCTTCATCCTAACCCTTGGTTAAACTCGAATGAGGATGTGATCGAACACACATGTCTATTATGTCGTTAGGGCAATGTTATGGTGCTTAAGTGCCTTGTTGGTGTTCACCCCCCCCCCCCCCCCCCCACCCCCCCCCCCCCCCCCCCCCCCCCCCCCCCCCCCCCACCCCCATCTGGTAACTTTTGGTGAAAGATTGTAGATTGTTCAACCCTAATCCTTATTAATAAAAACCCATTTTACCTTTATAAACTTGTTACTCCTTAGCTCTAGTGATGGAGATGTGTATCCTTGCCAAGCTTATGATAGAATACTCGTCACTACCGAGCAATTGAGCGAATTAGTTACATGTTACCACATAGATTAGTTGAGTGATTTGAGTGTTTTTATCTACCTATTTCGTGAGGTGTTTGGTTGTGTACTTGTAATAGATCGAATAAATGCTTAACGGAAAAATCCTTAGGGATACATTTTTGTAAACTTCTCAAGGCTACTTGAGGACAAGTATGATTCAAGTGGGGGATATTTGATGACATCAAATAACATCTATTTTATAGCATCATTTATCCCATGTAATTAACCCATTTTGTATAATTATTGCAAAGAATTGTTACTTAATCATTTGTATTTGAGAATTGCCGTCATTATGGAGTACTTAGTGAAGATTAACTAAAAGGCACGCATTCTGGAGCTTAAACGAATATATTTTGAAGATTAGTGTTCTGACAACCAATGCGCCGTATCCATCAAGGAAGATACGGCGTATCTGTGCCTGCACTCACCAAAGACCACAGAGGAAACAAGATCAATACGTCGTATCCAGAGAAGACCTATACGCCGTATTCAAGATATAGTATGTGAATATTCTGGAAGATATCAAACGTGGTCCCTACTCCAAGAAACCTCCAATATGCCGTATCGAACCCTTTCGATACGTCGTATTGACCATATTCCAGACCCTATAAATAAAAAACTCACAAACGAGTTTTAAGTGTGCAAAATCATATTCTCGATATCTAAACCACAAAAGTCGATTTTTAGAGGAGAAAAAGAGCAGAAGATGTCGAGCAACGTTATTAATTCCATAGGAGACAACGTGTAATTTCTTATACTCTTGTAATCGTTCAGTTTTTGGTATCATTCGTTAACTCGGTTAGTTTACCTTGGCTAAACATTACTTTTGTATTAATTATGATGTTTGAAGGCTAATACCCTCGGGTATTAGCCATTATTATGAAGATCTGAATGTTTGGTATTGTTTATCTCGATTGCTTAATTTATCGTTGAATGCTTGTTTATGTTTATTACTTTATACTTGTTTATGTGCTTTTGTATGCGACCTATCATTCAACTGGATCTAGTGATATGGACCAAGTAATCTAGATGCCGGGATAGCTCTCCATATAGTGATTTATACATCTAGACCAATAGGATCACGAATAACGACCTATTTTTGTCTTTTGATTGTGAGCTTAGTTCGACCGGCAGGTGACCCTTAGGATCAACAAGTACGTTCTAATTAATTGACAAAGACTTGGTTAGTGGACTACTAGTGTATGAATTGCCATTAAGCAGTAAGTGGGTAAAGTCTCTATGAGCTAGGGTTTAACAAGATCACCATTGCTTTAATCCCTAATATAGATTATAATCAGCAAATAAGGATGATTTATGCGGACGCGTTTAATTGTGACAGAATTCTACGTGTCTAGGTTTAAGGAGGAAGTACCGCCTTAATCTTAAGAATGATATGCCGTCTCGAGATAAGTAATCATTACACTAAGTAAACAAACCAACGTTCTAATCGGATTAATGATAGCTAATATAGTTTTCTTATATTTGGCTCAACCGCTCTTTTATCTTCTGTTAATTTGCTTGCATGTGTTTAAGTGTCTTGAATTGGTTTTAGTTACCATAAAACCCGTGCCAGTCTCTCAGGTTGAAAAACCCTCGTATCCATTAGATTTAGGATTAACATAGGCTTAGCATAGGTTTAGAATAGATCTAGAATATAACTAACTTAGATTAGACAAACAAAAATATTAATAAATTGAAAGTGTTCCTCGCTCTTAGTGATCGACACCCTACTTACCACGAAACTCCCATCTGACCGGGTACACTGCCCGTTAAAGTGTTGTTTTAGGATTAGTCGGTAAAATATAAATTTAAAACTTGGTAATCAATAAAGTAAACCTACACGACAGCACATCAACTATTTGAGTTTATGGTAATTGAAGGTTAATTATGCTTTGATCTTTCTTACCTTCACACACCTATATGTTTTACAAACTCCCACATTCCTCTATATTCCCTAATCATTTGTTAATCCCCTTCTTCCCAAAACAAATGATTATACACACTCTCCCACGCAATCTCAACATTCTAACAAACATTCTTTCCACTTTCCCAAATACATTCCCTAATCATTATTGTCTAATTCTTTTCTTCCTTAATGACAATATAATTAAACCACATAACCAATCCTTTGATTATCTTCATCTCTATCATCATCTTCAACCTTAAACCTTCACCACATAAACCTTCCTTATATTATCCTCACATGTAACAACTCACATTCCCTTACACAATTTACTATCTTGTTCTTGTTGTCTCCTACATTCCTTACATAGGTTCCTATGTGTCACATCACAACATTCTCACCCATACATTCCCTATTCATTCTCTTCTTCATTCACTCACTCACACACACTCTCATTTGAATTTCAAATAACACATACACACACATACATACACACTCAAAGCTTCCTCTATATACTTCATACTTACACTCACTCACTCACACTCTCTAGTATGAAATTCAAATCTCACACACACACACTCACACACTCACCAATCTTCTCTTACACCTACCTTTCCACCTTTAACATTCAAAATTTGAATTTTGAATTTAAAATGTTAGGCTCCCTTCTATCGCATCTCCATCACTTCACTACTAACTCATATCCTACTCACACATAACCCACACTTCTTAAGACATCGGCACTTAGCCTCCAAGTTAAGCATA
>BQNB010027163.1:23328-57884 GCA_026074375.1 Tanacetum coccineum | reverse complement strand
TGACGAAGATAATTTAACGATTTATGCTTAAGGGGTAAAGAAAGAATGTCGGCGATGTTATCTTCGGACGCAACCTATTCGAATGGAGATGTTTCTTTTTGGACATTGTCCCAAAGGAAATGGTGACGTATCTTAGGTGTGTTTCGTATGCGAAAATAATAATAATAATAATAATAATAATAATAATAATAATAATAAAGAAGAAGAAGAAAACAAACGAAGATGGAGGCGACAAGCTTGACAATGTCAAGATGGATGGTGGTTAACGTACGATAAACTACACACACAAAGTTATGTATCTCTCCTCGAGCATTGCGAATGTTCATAGAAAAATCACACGATGAGGTATATGGTTGTCTTAAAGGTGGTAGTGGAAATAGTGGAGGAAAGAGATTAGCCATCTCTATGGTTGAAGAGGTGTGGTTGAGTGAGAAGAAAGAGGTGTGATCGAAAGACAAAGAGTGTATTTGTCGAAGAGAAAGAATGTTTTATCGAAGAGAAATAATGTTTTCATTGAAGAGAAAGAATGTTTTCGTCGAAGAGAAATAATGTTTTCGTCGAAGAGAAATGGAGAGCGTTTTAACTAATGTTGTTAAAAGGCTTGAATAGGGATTTTCGGATATGACCTTTAACGTTTGCGATTGAAAGTTAAAGCATGTCCGTTAAATTGGCCATTTGGTTTTGCAAGGTTTGGCCTTGGTTTTGCATGTTCCTTAGAACTGCATCATTAGCCTTGATGTAGTTGTCAAAATCAGTTTTGGACACACTATGTGTCTGAGGAACAGGAGCTTGGTAAGCTGGTGGTTGATTAACCTGGGGACGGTAAATTTGGCTTTGGTTGAAATTGTTCCCTCGGTTTTGATTGTAATTGTTTCCCCGATTGAAATTGTTTTGATTATTTCCTTGATGGCTTTGAATGGGAGGAAAACCGGGAGGTCGAATTTGATTTGCAACCATCTGAGGTCGGTAACCGGTATTTCCTTGGTTGAAATTTGCCGCAGCGGCTTGTGACACATACTCTTGGATATTGTCACGATAAATGTTGCCATCGGTGGCTGGACAATTTTGGTAAGAATGACCACCCCCACAAGTTACACAACTTTGCTCGACCGCTTTTACGGGAGCTGGGGTTTGGTTTTTCTTATCGAGAATCAATGCTCTAACCATATCTTTCAGCTCAGCAACATCGGATGAAACTGCTGGGGTAGAAGAGCTCGTACTCACTTTGGAAACAATGGCCTTGCTTCGTGATTGACGAACTTTGGACTTGCTCTCGATGATTTTTAGGCATTCTCGAGGCATTTTATCCAGAAAGTTACCACCCGCAGCGGAGTTCAATGAATCTTGATCATTCGAATTTAGGGAATTATAGAATGTATCGAGTTGATGCAATTCTGAAAACCCATGATGCGGGCATCCCCTAAGAAGATCATTGAATCGGTCCCATGCCTCGTAAAACGTTTCATCAAATTTTTGTTGAAATCTTGTGATTTCATTTCGAAGATTTGTTGTTTTAGAGGGAGGGAAGAATTTGTTAATGAATTTCGAAACAAGATCATCCCATGTAAGAATCGATCGAGGGGGTTCTTTTTCAAGCCAAATCCGGGCGGCTCCCTCAAGGGAAAATGGGAAAAGCATAAGCTTAACCGACGTACTCGGGACGTTCGGGAACTTCATCGTAGAAGTGATCTTGTTGAAATATCGGATGTGAGCATGTGGGTCTTCTTTATCATGTCCAAAAAATTGCTTGTTTTGAACAAGATTAAGTAGACCATGCTTGATCTCAAAGTTGTTCGCGGTAATTTCGGGAACAACGATCGCATCCTCGTAACCCTCGGTGGGTGCTTCGAGTAATTGCGCCATAGTACGATTATCGGCCATCGTAACTATGGGAGGATTGTTATTTGGTTTCTCAAGATTGGGTGATTCAACAGAAGTTTGTCGGACTTGTTGTTGTCGACGTTTACGGGCTTGAGAACGAGTGCGCATGCACAAAATAGAAATATAAAAAGAAAATTTACACTAATTTTTTTTTTTGTTTTTTCAATGATTTATTCACAATTGATTTTAACGGACAATGAGATAAGACAACTTCAACCAAATAATCTACTTACTTCACGGTAGCTCTCAAAAAGATAAACGCACAGGTGAGCGGAGGAGTAGGAATAGCGCGAAGCTTATTTCTCCTTTCGGGTCGTAGTTCCTCGGAACAACCCTCCTTATACCCACTTTATAGTTTGTTTAACTTTTCAAGGTGAGCCGTACGTCGTAAGAGACACAAATGGCAAGTTTTTAAATCTTTTGTTCGAGTTGGGAACCAACAAGTTCACCGGAAATTATTATGATAATACCTCAATTGAGAATATTATATTTTGGTATTTTTACCAATTTGTGAATTTTATTTCTTTTTTATGGACAATGTTTTTATATTTTTGGGTTTTTTTTTCTTTTGTTTTTATATGATAATTATACTAATAAAAGAAAATGAAAAATATTTTTGTACTTTTTATATTTTTATAGAAGAAAATATTCACAGATTCAAACACAAATTGTCAAACGTAACGATAATCGTTTTTATAGCCTCCCCGGCAGATGAGATAACACAACTTCAACCAAATAATCTCTTAACTCACGTAGCTCTCAAAAAGATAAACGCACAGGTGAGTGGGGCGTAGGAATACGCAAGCTTAGTTTCTCTTTCAGGGTCGTAGTCCTCGAACAACCATCCTTATACACACTTTATAGTTTGTTTAACTTTTCAAGGGAGGCCGTCACGTCCGTAAAAGACACAAATGCAAGTTTTTTAAATCATTTGTTGCGGTTGGGAACCAACAAGTTCACCGGAAGTTATTATGATAATACCTCAATTGAGAATATTATATTTTGGTATTTTTACCAATTTGTGAATTTTATTTCTTTTTATGGACAATGTTTTTATATTTTTTGGTTTTTCTTTTGATAATTATACTAATAAAAGAAAATGAAAAATATTTTTGCTATTATATTTTATACTTTTATGAAAAGAAAAGAAAAATTCCCAATTCAAACACATTTTTGTCCACAACGTGACGAAATCATTTTCAACAGCCTCCCCTGCAACGCGGTCCGCCAAAAATTGATTCGTTCTAAACGACAACCTCTTATATATATACTAATCTAATATACTATAGTATATAAGTAAGTATAATCTAAAAACACAATCAATGAAACCGAGAAGTAGTATAGAATATTCCCGGGCGTTATCCCCAACGAGGACTGGACTGAGAGAATGATACAGGCGAAATATTGGAGTTGAATATGAGAAAATAGATTTTGAGAGTGCGAAAGCTAAGTTTAAACAATATCAAATAAAAATGGATTAAGAAAAACCTAAAAAATTATAAATTAAGCTGAAAAACGAGAGCAACAATCCCGAACAAAAGGGCTCCAAAACCTAAAATCTCAAAATAACCCTACAAGAAATTTTCACTTCTAAACTACTCTAGGGGACTAATAACGAAGAATGAAAAAGACTAGACTGAAAACGGAGGTCGTTTGACCCAAAAACGAGTCAAGACAAAAACCGTACCCGGGACCCGTTCTTTAAAAATCAAAAGATTGAAAAATTAACCCTACGAAAGTTTTTCTATTTTTCCTACGTAGTATATGACTAAAGAAAATTTTCTAAAAAAGAAAAATATTTTTTAAATAATTTTTATATTTTCTATGAATTTTTAAAACTTATAACGAAATTAAATTATAAAAAATACTAAACTATTTTTAAAAATTCTGAAAAATTTACCTAAAATACTTTGCACTACAACTGTCCTACGAAAAATAAGAAACCCAAAACTCGGCTTATAAATAAGCCGAGAATAAGCTGAAACAGCTTATTGCATAAAAGGGGCCAAAAAGGGTTAAATACAAAGCCACTTGGGACTCTAACGTAGAAGTCCCAAGGGCGCAGCGGTAAGACTTGTTATTAAAAGAGAGGTGTACGAGGGTTGAGGCCCGGGTTCGAGTCTTGCTCACCCGGGTCACCCCTTGTCTCCTCTCTTTTTTTTTCACAAAAACTTTTTAAACACACTTGATAAGCTCCTTGAGCTTATCAATTTTTATAACTACAACTTTTTTAGAAAAGCTAATAATAAGCTGAAAAAGGGCTTTTCAAAACAGACAGAAGCTTAAAGTGACTTAAAGCTTAAATGGCTTATGGCATTTGACTTTTTGGACTAATAAGCTAGAGTTTGGACAAATAAGCTTAAAGGGGGTTTCTAACCTATCCTAAATAAGCACCTACGAGCTAAAATATAGCAACTAAATAAGCTGAAAAGGGCTAAAACAGACAGAAAGCTTAAACAAGCTTAAAAGCAAAAATGGCTTAATCTTTTTGACTGTTAACACAAAATAAGCAATGGAAAAAGACAAATAAGCACACACAACTTAACACACCATCATTAAGGACTATTAGGAACAAAAATAAGCAATGGGAAGAAGCCCAATAAGCCAGAACTTGGCTTAAGCACTCAGCAGTACTAACTTTGGAGTTAGTACTGCTAGGGTGAAAATTGGCTTTTTCTTTTGGCTTTTGGGAACAAATAAGCAATGAGAGGGCACAATAAGCTATCACAAGCGACTAGCCATCCAAATAAGCAAGTAAGAACTCAAATACATTAGTTAAAAAGCACAAAATAAGCCAGAACAGGAATAAGCTAAATCCTATACTATGCAAAACAAAAACAGTCAAGTCCCTACTTTGAGCTTAAAAATAAGCTACCTAGGGGGCTTCCTAAGGGCTACAAATAAAGGGCTTAATAAAAGAGCTTATTGGCTTTCTAGAAAAGCCAAAAGCTTGGGCTGAAGTTAACAAATAAGCTAGAAAAATAGGCTTGAAAATGGTGTCTAGCACCAGGGGAAATAATTCTAAAAACAAGAGGGCTTATATTGACAGCTTCAAATAAGCTGTCAAATAAGCTCTAAATGAAAAACAAAGTTAAAACAGATTGAGAAAGGCTTATGAAAAGCTTGTATTCAAAATTTCATTTGCTAAAAACTAATTAAGCCTGCTGATTTTAGTCTTTGAAAAAGGGCTTTCTCTTTAGCAAAAATTGACACCAAATTCTTTGGCAGTTTTGACTTAAGTTAACAAATGACATAAAACTCTTTTGTAAACTTCTTTAGACATTCTAATTGAGGCACTTTGAAGCTAAAACTCAGGGTTACAATAGCTTAAGCAAATAAGCACTTTGGTCTCTTTTAAAAACCCACAGTATTAAAGGACAATTTAGAAAACTTGAAAAACAACTTTTGAACTCAAAAACTTTTTGAAAACAGACTCACAAGGGCTCAAAGTCTTAAGCCAAGGTTAGCCAAGTGGCCACAACCCATGTCATTCCCTTTTTGACCCATTTTAGACTTAACCCAAACACCCCTTTAGGAACTGGATTTCTAATTTTTACACTAGATTAGACCAAAAGAAATTATGAAAACTAAAAACAGAATGTGCATTATGATAATGAAAGGCAAATAAGCAAAAAGCAAAGATAAATAAGCACTTATTTATAGATTAAGCTAATTGGCAGTTTTGACTAATGTGGGTTGAATTATCTTAAAACATGAATTTAACTAATCTTAATGATCTAGAATGCAAATTTAGGACATCTTAAGCTGATATTAGGCACAATAAGCAGATATTAACACTAATAAGCAATTATAAGTTATTCAACAGTAACTTGAAAATGAATAGAGATTAATAAGATAACCTTGGTCCTATGATTCCACAGAGGTTAACCAAAAGCTTATAAGCTTCCTTAGCAGCTTATTACACCCATGAGCCCATCCATTTTAGGCTCGTCATCCAAAAAGCTCAATAAGCATTCGTATGAACAATAGCACAGTAACAATGATCTTAACACATGAACTTTTATAACTTTGAAATTTTATTAAGCTTTAAATATCTTACAACTGAATTCAAGAGTTTTAACAATAACAAAAGGAATTAAGCTTTAAAAGTACATAAATGAAAATTCTCAAAATTATATTTATTGAAATTACACTAGAACAAGATCATAACATAAACAGAATGATTTAAGCTGACATTTGAATTTAAGCTAAAAACTTAAAAGGTACATGACATAAAAAAAACTGGATTACACTAAATTAAAACTAACTGACTCCATCCTTCTCTGTCTTCTTTTTTATAGCTGAATGTTTGTGCTTGTTGTGCTAGTTTGCTGAGAGGCTTCAAAGCTTCAATCCTGGCCCTCCCTTTTTGCCTTGGTACCCAAACCTTTGATCCGAGCCCTTCATTTGTTGTGGTGCCCACGGATTGCCAAAGTGGCAATGGTTTCATGTGATGGGGAAAAGTAGTGGAGATAGGGAGACGGGAAGATCCCTTGTGTAAATGGTGTGCAGGGTAAAAGAGATGGAAGATGACCCGTGAATTTTAATGGGGTTTAGTGTTTGGGCGGGAAAAATGGGTAGTCAATTAGGGTTCATGGGGTTTGATTTATAAAACTTATTTGGGGATTGGCACAAATGAACCCTCAACTTGTATAAGAGTTTAACATGAAAGGTCCTTGTGGTGATATAACATTTTAATAAAGTGGCAGATTGTCCCCTCAGGTTTATTAATGGATTTGCATTTTTCGTCCTTTTGGTAATACAAGGTTGAGGGTTTGGCAGAAATGCCCCCTCAACCTTATATCTCTAATTGCAATTTTAGACCTTTTTGTAATACAAGTATGAGGGGTTGGCAGGAATGCCCCCTCTACTTGTATTTTAACTAAATTACAAATTCAGCCCTTGTCTTTGTTTTTTAGTTTGATTTATGTTTTATGTGCTTTGTATATAACTTTGGGTTATTGGCCAATACAGTCCCTTCAAGTTATATTTTCTTTACTGCTTCAGCTATCTCGAGTTGACTCTGACTTTGACACGTAATGTTGACTTGATTGACTATTGCTTCGTCTTATCACACATTTCCAATTCCGTGCTTCTAGTTGTTTGTCGTCCGTTCTTTGTTTTTCGTCCTTTGTGTGATATCCGTTTCCTGCACACTACAAATGCAAATCAAACATATATTTTGCAGTTTTCGTTTGTTTTTTGGTCATTTAAGTCCGTTTTTAATGGAAAAAGGTATGTGTAATTAAACACATACTAGCTGCCATCCGGCAACTGATTGCTGATGGTATTGCTGCAGCTCTGGAAGCACAAGCTGCTACCATGGCAAATACCAATAGGAATGTAATAAGTAACTACAAAGGGTTTATGAGTTGTCAACCTTCCTATTTCAATGGTACGGAAGGAGCTGTTGGCCTCATCCGCTGGTTTGAACGTACTGAATCGGTATTTTCTCGTAGCAAGTGTGCCGAGGAAGACAGAGTGACATTTGCTACTGGTACTCTAACCGATGACGCCTTGTCCTGGTGGAATGCATACGCCCAACCTATTGGGATAGAACAAGCCAACAGGATCACCTGGACCGAATTGAAAAGGCTCCTAACCATAAGTATGTCTCGAACTAAAGTCAAGAAAATGGAAGACGAATTTTACAACTTGGTTGTGAAAGGAAATGATCTCAAAACTTACGTTAGAAGATTCCAGGAATTAGCAGTCTTATGCCCAAACATGGTACCAAACACCGAGAAGCTTATGGAAGTCTTTATCGGGGGATTACCCAGAAGTATTGAAGGAAATGTTACTGCTTCAAAACCTCAAACTTCCTGGTGGAAGCCACTTACCTTAGCTTAACTCAGAGTTGTGGAGCAGTAATAAAAACATAATTCTGCGCAAGAAACCATTTTGATCACAAAACGGAAGTTTTGATGATAGCAAGGAAACACCCAACAACAAACAACTTACCCTAATGATCAGAACAACATAACCACTCTAAACAAGCGCCACAACAACACCTACCAAGATAACTGCAAACAATAACACCATAATAATGATTACCACCAGCGAGCAAAATAGAAAGGCAGAAACCTTCAAGACTATGGAAACAATAATATAATGGACCCTTATCCACTATGTGAAAGTGTACCCTGCATCATACAGGACCTTGCACTGTTAGGTGTCAAAATTGTAACAAAGTAGGCCATCAAACTAGAAACTGTAGGAACTAAGAACTTCTAAATACCGACGTCTCAACTAAATCTCCGGACAGATTTCTAAAGTTGGGAGACTATAACAACCAGTAATTTTCATCAATGTCATACAATGTACAAATCCTCTATTATATATAAATCACTTTTCATGAGAAAATTTTTGCTTTATAATGCAACGTAACTTGCATTACTATTCTCTATTATGCAACGTAACTTGCATCACCATTATCTCATAATGCAACGTAACTTGCATTACTATTCTCTATTATGCAACGTAACTTGCATATCTAAAAGTAAACGAGCACACGCAACTACCTATGCAATCTCTATCAATAAATATGTCAAGCAAACATCATAACATGTCAAGTCAATGATCTATTATCCATCTTATCATAAACAATACCTATTTAACATAGTTTTCTCAACGTTAATACCAAATAAGCTTAAACCGTTAACGTTTATGCCTAAACCCTAATTTTTGGGTAATGTAAGCATCCAAGATAAATGTACAAGTAATCAAAGCTCATGTACAAGTAATATAACATCTCATTTGAATGTACTTTCCTTTTAAAATAAGGTACAAGTCCTTTAAAGCATAATGTACAAGTCATTAATGCACGATATCCAAAATAGCCGTTTTACCTTCGTTTTCCTAAGAAACTTGTACAAACTAATAAGTACAAGATGTAAGCAAGTCATGCACTTCATTTACACTTCATATTCATTCTCATTTCATGAATTAATACATGATTAATAAACCAACAACCCTAACCGAGCTAGTTCTAACCAGGACCCGTTTATTAGTTTTTATCCGTTTTAAACCTAAACCATTACTCAAATAAGTTGTAAATACTTAATTTATAACTTTACATTCCATATTCCATCATTATATCATCAATGTATACGAATTAAACCATAAAAACCCTAAACGAACCCTAAATCAACCCACGACCCATTTTGCTATTTTTACCCATTTTGAACGCAAACCACTAATCAAATATTGTTATAAACTCTTAATACAAACCTTATAATCCATAATCTATCATTAATAATCAAATGCACTCGAAAAATGAACCAAAAACCCTAACCCGTGACATTTCGAACCCGCGACCTCCTTTTTACTAGTTTTGACCCATTTTTCATGCAACCAAGTAAACAAGCAGCTCCATGACCATGCTACTACAACTAGAAGCAGCTTACCAAGCTCCTTAGATCCTTGCTTGGTCCTAAAATCAGCCACATCACCTTCCTTTGGCACCAAGGCAGCCGCGACCTCCACCACCACAAACAACCCTCCACATCACCCTAGCTACCACCATAGACCTCCCATGTCACCCTTATAGCCTCTCCAACTCAGCCACACCAGGAATTAGCCACCTCATTGCTCAAACCTTGGCCTCCAAGTTGAGTTCGAGTATAAAAAGGAGGGTACACCCCTCATTCTTACTCACACCTTCACCACTTCTTTCTATCTATCAATGGCAGCTAAACTCTGATCAAGGAGGTCCCAAGAAGTCCCAAGAGCAGAATTCAAGTGAAGAATTGAAGCCTTGAAGCCCCGAGACCCTAATCCTAGGCGTACGAAGCAAATCAACCCCATTCGACCCATTTTCGATCATCAAAGCTCAAACCCAGGTTCTATGATCTTCAAACCTGCTCCTATACTCATATAATGTTATAATGATCATGTATGAACACTTGTTAAAGAATCTAAGCTCAAAAACCATGCGTTTTTCCTTTTAATATCCATAACCTTGTACAAAACCAAACCCCTAAGGTTCTATGTTTTGTATAATCAAGAAAGCTAAAATGTAAATGAATTGTTATAATCTATTCTATATAATAACACTAGAAATTATTTTAAACTTTTTTATAATTCTTGAAAGAAATTGAAATTAAAAACCTACGCGTTTTTCGTTTTAAACCCCGAATTCGATACCCGTTATAATTTCTACTTGAACGAATCGTTAATCTAACTTCGTTATGTTTAAAACATCTTATTTTTGCTCATTCTAATAACAATAACTGTCAAATATCATTTAGAGTCTTAAATAAGCTTACATGGCGTTTTGGACTATTTTTAAATATTTTCTCATGCAAGGTTATATATATATAACTATCTAAACTTATAACTATAGGGGCTAAAATGTCATTATTTCAAAGTTTACTACTGAAAAGGACCTATTTTGTTCCAGTTTACAAGTTAAGGTTTAAATTGTATCTACTTTATATTAAGACTAAAACTGTAAAAGTTATAATCCAAGGGTATATTTTGCCATTTTTGCAAACTTAATAAAATAATATATTTTTATATAAATTATAAAAATATAAATAAATGTTATCAAACTTGTTTTTATTAAAACGCGACACATTAATCGTTATTAATTATCGATCGACGCGTTATAAATTAAATACGTTTCATATTAAAAGTAATTTATCAATCACTAGGTTTTGAAAAATATTAAAATCTATCGTATAGTTACTAGCGAATTTTCATGTGAGGGGTTCCATTAGTGTATTCCGTCTTGACGAGTTTGCTGGGTTTACGATTTAATAGTTCCCTGACTCCTCAAACGATACCACATGGCCTCTGGATTATGATAGCCCAAACAGTGATACACTATATCCATAAATTAATCAATCAAATATGATAAAACATTATGATGATTTGACAATCAAACTAAGACTTGACATATTACCCCAGGTTACGTTGAACGAAGCCTTGCTTCTTTCATGAATACTGAACTTTCCATTCCCGCCCATCCAAACACCATTCAGACGCATTTCTTTGATAAACTTAGATGCCATCTAATCAAATTTCCCTGTTAAGCGTGAAGTTCATAGCCTCGGCTTTTACTTATTTACATCTGGTTTTATAAACCCGCGAGTGGGGATATCATACTTAAAACTTTGAATTTGGAACAACATGATTATTTTACTATGAATGCAAGTGTTTTTCCAACTGTATGCTATCCAGATATATTATTGCCTAAGTAGCTTCTAGTGCCATTATTTCCTGTCATGAACCATTAATTGCTCTACGAGTAAACCGAATAGGTGAATATAATCTATTGGAGTGTAACGACACCCTTGTTGGTATACCTATGCTTATGTGGTAGCCAAACGCACTATAATTGCTCAATGATAACTTTGGCAAGTACCCTATTCACGGGTACTATGTTTTCCTCAACCCAAGTCACTAAACGGTGAAATTCCCGTGTTGACGTATTGATAGTCATAGCTTAGGGGTAAATAAATACAGTTTTTTCCATGATAATTGTATGTGTTACAATTATTACTACTTATGATAACTTGTATTCAACCATTTACAAACTATGGGTGTATAACAGCGTAACCCACTATTAAACTTGTCTTCAAACTGTTTACCTTTAAACCTATGAATTTCACTCAACCTTTGTGTTGACTTTTTAGCATGTTTATCTTAGGTAATTGAGCAACTTATGGCACGGAGTGGCACGGACTTGAAGATGGTTAAATTGTTATCATTCAAACTATCATAATCCCTATGAATATTGTGACCTCTTTTTGAAACTCTGATGAATAAACTGAATGAAACTAAATATTCCTAAAACATCCCCCCCTCTTTTGAATCGTTTTTCTAGATTATGACTGGTTGTACTAAGTAATACCAAGTAGCTTCCGCTGCTATATTAAAACTGGAGGTGTTATAATGACCAGAAGCCGTATGCTCTAACTAGCCAGTTCTTGATGCTGTTATACCTGGTAAACTGATGACCATTTTGTTGTGTTTGCTAAAACAAAGACTCAAAACTCCTTCTCACCTCCATCATGCTTCTATACTCACAATATGCTTTTGAATGATCTAAGCAGAGTATAAGCATCTTTACTTGCATCCCAACAACTAACCTTAAGAGAATAGCAGTCTCTCAAGAGAGGTTCAATTGGAGTGGATACTTCCTCTCTGCAAGCATATGACTCTCAGTACATCTTCCAATCAAGGTATGTAACACTACAATTTTCATATAAATCTCCCAGCTTTTAAGATTATCTACTTTCCTTGCTTCGTGCCAGAGTTTCAACTTCTGCATTTGCATCAAACATTGCCTTAAATCTCCCCAAAGAACTAGATCACACCTCTAGATAGTTGTTTTCAAATCTCTTCATCACCAGGAATATAGAACTCCACCAGATCTAGCCTAATCAAAACCTTTCACCATTTCAGAAAAGGGTATTAATACCAGCCCAAGAACATCCATCATCTAAAGATCTGTACTAGATGCACTCTGTCCATGTCTGTCAAATTCATAAAATTTTGATTCCAGATCATAATTGGAAACCTCCTTCTCATGACTTCATATTCTATTATGTCCTGCTTCATCTGGAACTATCTTTAAAAAGCCTTTAAATGCTCATCTCTTCAGATCAACATCAGTCCGTTTTGTCTTTTAGACTTCTTTGTGTGCTCTTTCATTCTTAATCTTCTTCCTGGTCTTTGTCCTGAATACTCTCTTTCATGTCCTTCCTGCGTAAAACTTCAACCTTAGTACTGTTATGTTCTTCAAGAAACCTTTTGCTATTACACCAGTTGCTTCTATAGAATCTTTTACTGCATACAACAAGATCTATAGCTTGAAATCATAAATTACCCTCATTCTGTCTTTTCATACAAACCTTGAATTTTCTGCAAATGCTTTGCCTTCAGCTGAGAGTGTTCGTAACCTCCCATATTCTTAGATACTCATCATCATATTCCTCAGTTGAAATCTAGTTGGTGGGTCTACTTCTAATCTCAGCAGATCTTTGTGCAACTCTGAATTTTCTTGAGCAGCAATTTTTCATTCATCATTCAGCCAAGAACGTTTCTCTCTCTTTAAATGTATAAAATCTCCCTCTTTTTCTTTCTGTTGAAGCTTGGCTACAAACAATGCATCAGCATCAATCCCTGCTTGAACTTCATCATACGTCTTAGCTATACACCTTAGAATGCGTCTCATCCCTCTGTCCGTTCCTTCTACCACGCTTCAAGTCTACTTGTATCTGTCTGGCGATTTCTCTATCATCTCTTTGTAATCTGATCAGCATCAAAATCACTTTTAGTCATCTTTATTACAGGCTCTGGTTCTTCTAAAACACCTCTGCCTTTGTCTTTTGGATCAATGGTTGGAAGTGGCTTCAGGGTTAAGACTGATCTTGCAGGTCTTGAAGAATCTTCAATATCTTTAATGACAACTTCTTTTTTTTCTTAGCTTCTCTTCTTATCATCTTAATCAAAGTTTGAGCCATGGTGATATCATTCATCATTCAAATATACTTGTGATTTGTAGGAGGAGTTCTAGGCTCAAACAGCACTAATCTCCTGTCCTAGCCGCATCAACATCTGGCCATAGCAGTATCTAAGTTTCTGGCCTAGCAGTACTAACTACACGTTTTAGTATATAAGCAGTACTAACTATTTTCTTTAATACTTCCCCTATTTTTCTCAACCACTTATCACCCTTGTTAAGCTCCTCAATTTTCATTACTTTGCCTCCCTCTCTTTACAACCATCCTCTGTTCCCATGAATCCCTACCATCCACGAGCCTCAAAATCATCAAAGCAATCCAAAGTTGGTTCAAGTTGGCAACTTTTCCTCCCCTGTTTAGATACAGAATCCTCTCTCCAGACCATATCTATTCGTTGATAACCTTACACACTCTTTAACCAAGCCCTGTGGTGTGAGATGCTTAGCTTTAACACTTCCTTTGTCACTTCTTTATTATCCTTCCCAATTTTAAGATCTCCTGTAGCCTTAGTCATCCTTTGAAGTATCCCAAAGCAAGAACCCGTTGGACAAGTAATCTAGTGCAAAGAACAAATAACTCTTCTAGGTTCAAGCCACCCTCAGCTTTTTTAGATGTGTGATCACCTAAAAGAGGACTATCATGGGATGGCTGAACCTGATCCCCTTCACTCCTATTAGTACCCTCTAAAGAGTCCCTAGAGTCTGTGTAGGTATGCTAATGATTGAGTCAGGTCACAGGGGGTTGGTCTCCTGTACTAGGGTGAGTAGGAGAGGGTGTTAGTTGGGGTTTACTGGGATTGTTTCTGAACCCTTCAACCCTCAGGTGACTTGTGTGTGTACAACAGTAGAGATCAAAGAGTGGAGTTACTTTTCCTGCAAACTTTACACCTTTCCTTACCAATGTTTGAAAACCTTTTAGTAAGGCATGGTTTTTCAGATAGTATCTTATAAAAGGGTCTGGTAAATCTTTAAGTTGATATTCTCAAAAGAGTTGGAAAAAACCTTGGATACATTAAAAACTTCTTAGGATCCAAGTTTCTCAACATACCATCAAAAATTAATTTAGAAAAATTAAATTTTTAACCTTTGCCAAACATATAACTGCTGAAGCCAAATTAGTTTGAAACACTATTCAACAGTTGAATTTTGAACTATTATGAGCAGATTCAGAATGGTAATGTCACGAGCGGATTTCCACCATTGTGGTAGAGAATGAATCCTTTTGAAAAGTAAGCGTATTTGTTGCAAAGTTGTTCCTATACCAAAACCCCATCAATGCAAGATTTATTCAAAAATTTTCATCATTGTAAGGCAGTAATATCATCCCTCATCATCAAAAAGAAGATCATTCCTTACTGATGATTCTGATATTACTACTGCCCTGTCATTAACCATGACATATATTTGCTTCCACAAAATGACTGTATTTGAAGAAGCAGTAATACCAAAACCGTATCAATGTAAAGAAGCATAAATAGTGGGACTTACAGTGAGAGCATAGTTGATGGAGCATGTAGAGAGGAAGTCCACTATCTGATGAAACTCTGTATTCTCTTCACTCTTTTCCAAACAAGCGACCATGTTATGTTGATCGACAAACTTTAAACTAGCCATGAGTATGCTCTGGGATTGGTTCGGTTATGAGAATATGAGGGTTTGGTAAAGTTAATTGAGATTTTGTAGAGATTGCGTTAGGGTTTGAGATGACCGACTGAGTAAACTTGATCCTTTATCTTAAGGAAAGATCAAAAATTTTCAATTTATAGACCCCTATACGCAAGTTGTTGACAGAAATATCTCAACGGTTATAATTAATTAATGAAAATCTGTTATACTCTCAAACAGTAGTAACGGTAACAAGCAGCACAAACTTTTGCCTGGCAGCACTATCTTTGCCTGGCAGTACTACTTTTGTGCCTGGCAGCACTAACTTGTTAGCTACCATTTTTATCCCTCAATACCAATCCAAATAGCATCTTTTTACCCAATCCAAGCAACAAAACCATCCTGAAACATCTTTGAGCAGCACTAACCAAGCCTAGCAGTATTAACTTTTGTACCAGCAGTACCAAGTTTTCTTTTAGATATATTAAATTAAGCTTAGTACCATATGTAGCCTTCAATCCTCATTCCAAAGGAGATAATGAACTCCAAATAATCATCTAATCAACTAGAATCCATCTGCTAACTAAGATCATTTCACAAACTATACAACAAGGTAACATGCTAACTTGCCTCCCCTAAACTAATGCAGCTATAGATTGATCATTCCAATGTTAACAATCAAGAAATCGAACCCGCTAACATCAAAAGCTTTAGTTAAAAGATCACCTACATTGTCATTAGTGTGAATCTTCAGCACTTGAATAAGCTTTTTCTCATAAGCATCCCTAATGAAGTGGTGCCTAATCTCAATATGCTTTGTTTTGGAGTGAAACACTGGATTCTTTACAATGCATATTGTGCTTTCATTATCAATGTAGATCTTTGTGTTCATAAAATTGAATCCATAGTCTAACATCTAATTTTAAATCCATAATACTTGCCCACAGCAGTTAGCAGCAGCAACATACTCTGCCTCTGTAGTAGAAGTAGCCATGATTGTCTGCTTCTTGCACTGCCATGAAATAAGTCTCCTACTAAGAAATTGACAACTCTTGTTTGTAGGATTATCCTGTCAAGTTTGCTCCCAGCATATCACAATCCGAGTATGCTCTAGGTCACATGATGACACTCTATGATACCAAAGGTGCCCATTTGGGTTTTCCTTGAGGTACCTAAAGATCTCTTCATGCATTGAGATGGGAAGTCTTTATAGAGTCACCTGAAACCTAGAACACGGAGCACAAACTCGCAAAACATAATATTCAGGCCTAAAGCCAGTCAAGTACAATTAAAGAGCTAATCAAGGATCTATAAATATGCACAGGTCCCACATCATCAGCTATCTTTATCCTTAGGTCAAAAGGACTTTCTGGGTCTCCAAATAGAATAGCTGGCAGTCTTTACACCAAGTAAATCAAATTTCTTTAGGATCTCTGGCAACATACTTTAACCTGACTTAATAAAAATACCAGCTTCTTTCTGTATTTACTTGTAATCCCAGAAAAAGGTGACTCATCCCATAGAGCTCATCTGAAATCACTTTTCATCAAATCCTCAAATTCATCACATACCAAGACCTCTTTGTAGAACCAAAAATAATATCATCCACATAAACTTGTACTAACATGATATCATTTTTGTCCTTCTTGATAAAAAAGATCTTGTCAATACAGTTGCATCTCTTCTGTTATCTACTTTTTTCAATCAAGAAAGTAGATAAAGAGCCATACCAGTACACTAGAGCTTGGTGTAAACCATACAAAGCTTTCACAACCTTGTAGACCTTCTTAGGGAACTTAGGATCTACAAAGCTCTAAGGTGTTGAGACACATACACCTCCACATGCATTTGTGCCATAAAAGAAAAGCACACTTCACATCCATCTGATCAATCACTGATTCCCATATCCGAAAGCAAAGGCCAGAAGTATACAATGGCTCAATCCTAGCCCACAGGAGCAAAACCTTATCATGAGTCTACCCTTCCTCTTGCCTATATCCATTTGGCAACCACCTTTGCCTTATTTCTAAACCGAAGCGCACCTCTTTCATCCTTACTAATTTCTGTAAACCTTATTTTGTCCCAAATTGCCTTCTTCCCATAAGGCAAAAACTACAAGAATCCAAACTCTTCTGAATCATGAAATTCAGGCAGTTACTTCCTGTATAGCATCACCAACTTTCATCTTTAAGTGACTTCATATAACTCTATGGGTTCAATTTGAGATAAGAAAACAAGCAAATAAACACTGCAGGAAAATCCTTATGATTATTTCTTTTTACTTTTAAATATAGCTTACAAAAAAAAACAAATAACAAGTGGCTCTGGAAACTTTTGTTCCTTTGTCCTTGTTTGAACTGAGCTGATATTTGGATCTCCAAGAATTTGAGTTGAAGGATGATCTAGAGTAAATCCTTAATAGTGGGAATAGGACTAACATTCCAATGGTTTCTAAATAAGTGAAGTCAGTCACGTGCAACCCTCTTCATCATACGATGCCTGGTAAAAATACATCATTAGGGTTGTCCTAAAAATCCTCAAGAGTAGTATTTGAGAACATCTTGGTCAGTGTAGTTAGATCAGGGAAGGATAGTCCACCAAAGAGTGACTGAGCAATACAAACTGGTGTGCTAGCAGAATTAACTGATGTTAAGTACTTGAGCTATAAGGCGAGCTCCTGCTTTAAGAAGCAAATCATCTTCAGTATTCTTGTCATACATCCTTTCTAAGGCTTCAGTCTGCATCATTATCCATCCTTTTCTTGTCTATTTTAAGCCATTCAAGCTCCTCCAAAAAAGGCTTGATCCTCCTATCTACTGGCTCCTCATTTTGTCTTTAAACCAGTATTTCTTATTAGGCTATATCACCTTCATTCTTGCATCTGAGCTTTTGGACTGTTTGAGAAGTATAAGAGGACCATATTGGCAATACAAAGTAGTCTTAAGCAGATTCAGCTTTAATTTCAGAATTTCCTACATCAATATTATCTTGTGTACCTGCACTATGATTAGCTTCTTTTGGACCTGCAGTTTTGTTAGCTTGATTTTCTGATCTCACAGGCTGATAATTCATTGAAGTCTTCTGTAAATTAATCAAGAACAAATAGCCAATAGTTCTTTCTCCTGCAACATTTATTTATTTTCTAAAAGGTTATATGCAGGTTTTCTTCAACTCTTTTGGTTTCTAAATTGTATACCTTAAAAGCCTTGCTATTTAGAGAATACCCAACTAAAAACCCTTCATCAGACTTCCCTTCAAACTTGCCCAGATGGTCAATGGTATTCAAGATGGTTACATGGCACCCAAAATGTCTTATATAGCTTATGATTGGTATTTTACCAGTTATAAGTTCATAAGGTGTCTTGTTTTGAGGCTTGGTCCACTAAATACCCTATTAAGGACATAACAAGTAGTACTAACTGTTTAGCCCAAAACGTGTAGTAAAATGAATCTGCTAACATTGTTCTAGCAGCCTCAATAAGGGTCATGTTCTTTCTCTTAGCAACTCTATTTTGTTGTGGATTTTTGGCATTACTGTATTCCCTCTTGATCCCTTTTGACCCACAGAATTTAATAATGTCCCTGTTCTTGAATTCTGTACCATTATCACATCTAATAGTATTAACTTTTTAATTTAATTGGTTCTCAATTTATCTTATAAAGTTCTTAAGGATTCCACTAGTTTCATCCTTAACTTCATAAGAAGAACACCCAACTAAACTTGCTAAAATCATCATGATAACAAGCAATACGTCTTATGGTTTAAGCGCCTTACAGAATGTAGTCCTAAATAAGTCGAAAATGAAAAGCGTAAGGCAACTAATAGAGCCCACTGATTGGCCTTACAGGAGGCCTTGTGTGCTTTCTTTTCTGATAAGCAACAATAAGTGGGGTCATATTAAAAAAATATTTAAGGTAAACCTCTACAAGGTTTTCCCTTCATAAATTTGTTTAAGTTTTTAAAGTTAAACCAAGGACCAACCTCCTATGCCATTTGTGTTAGATTCACAATTGTGCCTTTGCAATCAAACAAGCTAAACCCCAAAGGAATAATGTTCTCTATGTGAAACTGTACATATTGTGTTTATCAGGGATCATAAGTTAATACTTGATTTTCATCAGGCAACTTAAAGTTAGAAGACAACACAAGACATTTAGTGTCTGTGAAGAGAACCTTGTTCTTCTTGTCACACATCTAGCACAAAAAAGAAGAATGAAAATGATGATAGTTCTCTTCATAAAGCACAACAATCCTCACGAAAAAGTTTTAAATTTTAACTTCCCTGTTTTATTTACCTTTACTAAGTTATGTACCTTACAACCTCAAAGCAACATGCCACATTATAGTCTTGATATTCCGTACAAGTAGGCCTTATTTCTTAGTCATGTGCCTGGAAACATCCCACATCAACAATCACCACCCTTTGTTCTTTAAAGCTCTTTGTATATTATCCGCACATTAAATAAGAGAGATAGTTTCTCTTATAGGGACCCAAGCCATTTTGGATTGGGTTCGAGGCCCAGTGGAGCATCAGAAGTAACACAATTTCTAGAATATGAACCCACTATTGTATTTGGAGACTTTTGTCTAGAGTAATGTATTTTATTGTCTCCAATTACAACCTTCTGAGGGCTTAACAGCAGTTTCCCTTATCCCCCTAACAGCACTAACTGCTTTGACCCCAACAATATTAACTTTATGATTTAAAAAATTAGTTCTTGGTGCTGTTGTTCTATTAAATGGCCTTCTGATAGGTGAATGAGACTTATAAAAATTATTTCTTGGTCTGTTTTCATTCATAATGGGTCTAACAGCATTAACTTTCCTAGCAGCACTAGTTGATACTGCTTGACTATTAAAATTGTGGCTAGCAGTATTAACTGGAATTCTACCAGTTCTAGTTAGTACTGCTGTTGGAACAAACTGGTTTTGGTGATTCAATCTTTGCACATTGTTCCACACTGGTCTATTCTCCCCTTGACCAATACCCTTACCCTTCTTTTTGTTCAATTCAACCTGTTTAGCCATTTTTTTCTTATGAAAGTCACAATCTCTAATAAGATGACTAAAACTGCCACATACAAAACATGCCTTTTTAGTAAACCCATATCCCAAACCCAACCGTTTGGACATTAAACCATTCCAGTCTCTCTTGTCAGCTTTAGGACTTGGACTATATATGTTTTGTTCTTTAACAGTTTCCCTAGGAGTTTTTACTTGCTTAACAGTATCAATAAAAGCAAAACTAGGTTTTTCCTGTTCTTTTGAAGGTTGAATCACATATTTATCATCAATTTCTGACTCATACTCCTCAATGATGAGAGCATCAGACCAAACTTTAGGTTGACTAACAACTTTGGGTTCAACAACAACTGGTTCAGGTACAGATTCAAGTGTTTCTACACTAAAATTGGACCATAAGAGTCAAAATTACTGGTTTGAGTATCAAATTCACTAGTTTCAGACTATTTTGGACTATATGTGAACATAGAATCATCTATTTCCCTATCAGGTCTTGAAGGCATATTATTTCCTGTTATTGGAGGGGGAACCGCATGCATGCCTTCAACATTAACAAATCTATCATGCACAGGACTATCTCCTACATCACTTGACCTACTGTCAAATACACTTTGAAAAACTTCATTTTCATAACTTAAGACACCGTCATATACTTGATCTCCATACCCAAGTCCAGATTTGTCCCTTTTACTCATTTGACTGTTTAGCAATTTACTAAGGCCTTTAGAAGAACTTTGAAAATGCTCAGTTTTGTTTTAATTCTTTGTTTCTTTACAGCTTCTGCTAATAGTTTCTTATAGAATGTAACACATCAGTTTTATCATCTACAACCATTTTCATAAATCCTAATCTTTTTCTCATACCAAAGTTGATTTTTTCTAATGAGATAACTAATTGAGCTTCTACTTTTTTAAAGCTTGAGGTATTGGCTGTGATTTCTATACTAGCAATCACCAAGTGTTCCCTTGTTTCATCACATATAATTTTTTAAGTTTAGCATAAGATTCCACACATTCTTTAGAACAAGATGTTACCTCAGTGTCTGAGCCTGAATTGCTGTAAGCCATCAAAGCAAAGTTCTCTTGTTCATCCTCTGCATGACCAGTCCAGTCAACACCTTCTCCATCAAGAGTTACCAAAGCTTTAGGTTCCTCCTGTTTTCCAGGTCTCCTCCCATTGTCTTTTGCTTTATATCCAGTATTCCCTTTTGATCTGCACTCTCTAGCAAAGTGCCCTGTGTTATGGCAATTGAAGCATTCAACCTTGGTCTTGTCAAAGCCAACTGGTTCCTTGGCATCAAACTGCAGCCTTTTCCCTGTCTTCTTGTAAAACTTCTTCAGTCTCATAGAGATCATGGCTACTTGCCATTTCAAGTCCATCTCTTCTAAATCAAACTCATCAAGCTGCTCTAGATCTTCATGATCCAAATGTGGACCACTGGATTGATTAGCAAAGAATGAGTACATGAGTTCATCCGTGTATGATGAAGAGTTTTCCCTTTGTGAGTTGTATCCAGAAGAAGTAGAAACTCCATAAGTAGTACTAACATCATTAGTATTGCTAGTTCTTTCAGAAGAAACAAAGGTGACATTCTGTGCACTAGAAGATGATCCAGTGGAGCCTTTAATATCAGACTCAAAGACTCTAAGATTGTTATAGAGATCATCAATACTAAGACTATTCACTCCTGGCTTGGTCCTCGTGACTAAGGATACTTGGGACCAGGAAGAAGGTAAAGACCTAAGGAACTTCTGATTGGCATCTTCAGTGGAGACACCTGCACCATGAATCTCAAGTTGACTCAGAAGACTCTGAAACCTATCATAACCTTTGTGCAGTCCTTATGAGTTGGATACAGAAAAGCCTTCAAATTGTTGCTTTAAAATGTATTGCTACATCTTCTTTGATTCATTATTGCCACCAAATCTAGATTTGATAGCATCCCACATCTCTTTAGCATCAGTCATCTTGTGAAATTTTGCCAAATGGTCTTCTGGTAAAGCCATAAGCAAGGTGGTCCTTGCCTTTCTTTCTCTTTATTTGGCTAAAATTTCTTCAGCAGTTTTAGGAGGCAAACCCTTTATTATTTCATTTGTATCTGTTGAGACACTTACAGGACCATTTCCTTTTTGTATGACTTCCCATATAGGATAGTCTGTATGGCTCAAGTAGTGTTCCATTTTCATGGCCCAGATGTCATACTTACCTTTCTTCAGAATAAGGAGTTTAATAGTTGACACAGTGTGAGGGGCTTGTAGTGTTGATGTTTGTGGTGGTGGTGGTGGTGGTGGAATTTCATCATCTGATCCTTCCATTGAATTGATCTGAAAGGTAAAAGTTTGTAACTGATGTGTTCTGGTTCTTCTTACTCAGAGTTTCTCAACAAGCTCTGATACTACTTGTTGATCCCAATCTAAATAGATCTTTCTAGCCTGTTAAGGGTGGTAGCCTATCTGGATAGATCCAAACAAACTACAAGAGAAACAATGACTATGAACAATATAAGTTATGCGCAAACTAACTTATATAACTTATATTGCTAAGAAGAACAATGAATAAAATAGAACTTTGATTACTATTAATCTGCTAGGTTACAGATTACTAACTATATATTGGTGAAACTTGTATATGAAACTTATATCTAACTAATGCCGTAGGGTTCCTTTTATACATCAAGGAAAACCCTAATGGGCTTACAAAACGTGTAAAGAGATAATGCATATCTATTCCTATAATAACTCATGCATATCTTCTAACAATACTAACTAGCAGTACTAACTTACTACTAACATCACTAACTATACTGGCAGTACAAACAATGCACTAGTAGTACTAACTATTTATAACTAACAGTACTAACTACTTAGTCTATTTTCTTGAACCTACAACATTCTTCATTAGCAGCACTAAGTAGAACTGGCAGTAGTAACTTGTATAAGTAACAGCACTAAGTTGTAGGAACTTCTGAATCCCAACAATCCTCCCTTAAACATGATGTTCACTTGTTAACCTTCATGTTTCTTCAGTTTGAGCTTCTTGAACACTAGGAGGATGTATCTAAACACACTGCTACTCTTTAATCTGCTTTTTCTTGAACTCTTTTGTTACTTAGGAAACTTGAAATTCTTTAGCTTCTAATCTTTGGTCACTATCTTAGCATCTCAGCAACACAGCTACACCAACTAAGTTGGCTTTGTAGTTTTTGGCAAACTACCAGCCATAAACGGATTTGATATTTCTTTACCAGTAGCTATTTTCTCTGGAATAGTCAATGCTTCATTGCAATAACATGGTGCATTGATAACCATATAGTTTTGAGTAAACTATCAACTATCAATGGATTTGAGATGTATTTACCAAGAGCCGTTTGCTTTAGACTAGCCAACTCTTTACTATGAAGTATGGTGAGTTGAGAACCATATAGTTTTTAGCAAACTATCAGCTATTAACGGTTTTAAGAAGTATTTACCAGAAGCCGTTTGCTCTGGAGTAGCCAATTCTTAGTGTCGGTTAGACATGGTGAATTGATTAACATTTGTTGTGTGGTGATAAAACCAACACTTAAAGATCCTTCTCACATCCATCATGGCTTCCATACTCATCAATCTGCTTTTGAATGAATCTAAGCAGAGTATGAGCATCTTCACTTGCAGTCCCAGCTACTAACCTTAAAGAAAGCATTCTCTCTAGTGTTTCTTTTGTGAGTGGATACTTCCTTTCTACAAGCATATGAATCTCAGTACCATATTCTAGTATCAAGGTATAAACACCACAGTTTTCATATAAATCCCAGCTCTTAAGATTCCATCTTTCTTGATTCTGCCAGAGTTCATCTTCTGCATTTGCATTAAACATTATCCTTAAATCTCCCCAAAGAACTAGATCAACACCTTCTGGAGTAGTTGTTTCAAATCTCTTCATCACTAGATTGTATAACTCCACAAGATCTAGTCTATTAAACCTTGTCACCATTTCAGAAAAGGTTTTAATCCACATAGGAACTTCCATCAGATCTAAAGATTCTGTAGTAGATGCACTTTGCTCCATGTCTGTCAAAATCATAGAATTTTGATTCCCAGTTAATAATTGGAAACCTCTTCTCTAGGACTTCATAATCTATTATTCCTTCTTCATCTGGAACTATCTTCAGATAAGTCTTTAGTTGCTCTTCCTCTTTAAGATCAGCATCAATCTTTTGTCTTTTAGACTTCTTTGTTGCTTTCATCTTAATTCTTCTGCCTGGTCTTTTCCTGATACTCTCTTCATGTCCTTCTTGCTTAACTTCAACTTTAGTACTGTTAGGTTCTTCAAGAACCTTTTGCTTATGTACACCAGCTGCTTCTTTAGAATCTTTTACTGCATCATCTGAATCCATAGGCTTGAAATCATCAATTACTCTTTTTTGTCTTTCATACAAACCTTGAATTTAGTTGGTGGTCTACTTCTAATCTCAGCAGATCTTTGTGTAGCTCTAAATTTTCTTTGAGCAGTAATTGTTTCAGCCAAGAATTTTGCTCTATCCTTAATTGTATACTCCTCTCTTTCTTCGTGTTGAAGCTTGGCTGCAAATAATGCATCTGCATCAATCCCTGCTTGAACTTCATCATATGTCTCAGCTATAGCAGCCTTAGATGCTTCTTCTTCCTTCTGTCTTTCCCTTTCTACCTCTGCTTGCAAGTCTACCTGTAACTGTCTGGCGATTTCTACATCTCTTGCAATCTGAGCAGCATCAAAATCACTTCTAGTCATCTTCTTTGCAGGCTCAGGTTCTTCTAAGACACTTTTGCCTTTGTCTTTAGGGTCAATTATTGGACTTCAGGGTTAGGATTGATCTTGCAGGTCTTGAAGAATCTTCAATATCTTTAATTCACACAAAAACTAACCTTTTCCTAGCTTTTTCTTCTTTCATCTAATCCCCAAAAGTAGAGCCATGGTGATATCTTCATCATCAAATATACTTGTTGTTGTAGGAGGAGTTCTAGGCTCAACAACACTATCTTCTTGCCTAGCAGCATCAACATTTGGCCTAGCAGTACTAAGTTCTGGTCTAGCAGTACTAAGTTCTGGCCTAGCAGTACTAACTGTTTTAGGTACAGCGGTACTAACTAGTTCTTCAGTTACTTTCCTCTTTAACACCACAGCCCTTAGAACCTCCTCAGATTTCATTACTTTGCTCCCTTCTATACAACATCCTTTGTTTTCCATGTAACCCTATCATCATCATCAAGAACATCAAAGGCATCAAAGTTTGGTTCAGGTTTGGCATTTATCCTCCCCTGTTTGGATACATACTCCTTCCTTCCCAACCTTTTCTTCATTGATAACCTTTTCACACTCTTTAATCATGCCCTGTGGTGTGACATGCTTGGCTTACACTTCCTTTTCAACTTCTTGATTTGATCCTTCAATTTAAGGATCTCTGCAGCCTGAGCATCCTTGACACTCTCCAAAGCAAGAACCCTGTTGGACAAGTTTTAGTGCAAAAGACCAAATAACTCTGCTAGGTTTAAGCACACCCACGCAGATCTTTTTCCAGATGTGTGATCACCTGAAAGAGGACTATCATGGGATGACTGAACCTGAGTCCCTTCACTCCTATTAGTGTCCTCTAAAGAGTCCCTAGAGTCTTGTGTAGTGTCATGGCTAGATGATGAGTCAGTCACAGGTTTTGGTCTCCGGTACAAGAGGTGAGAGTAGGAGAAGGGGTTGGTTAGAGTTCGTGGTTGTTCTAACCTTCACCGCAGGTGCATGGTGTGCCACCAACAATAAATCACAGAGTGAGTTACTTTTCCTAAAAACTGTACAACCTTTCCTGCATGTTTGTGAAAACCTTTTTAGTATGCATGGTATTTCAAATGTATCATTAAAAGTTCTGTAAAATCTTTAAATTTGATTATTCAAAAAGAAGTGTAAAAAAACTGGGATACGTATAAATTATTAAAAACTTCTTAGGATCCAAGTTTCTCAACATACCATTAAAAATTAATTTAGAAAAATTAAATTTTGACCTTTTTTTTTTTTTTTTTTTTTAATTCCTTTGCCAAACATAGAACAGCTGAAGGCCATATTAGTTGAAAACTCATTCCAAGCAGTAGATTAGAACTTATCTATGAAAGAATGGTATAGTAACAAGGAATATCCATTGTGGAGAGAATGAACCTTTTTGTAAAAGTAGCTTTGTTGAAAGTTGTTTCATACGCCCATCAAAGCATGATTTATAAATTTTCATCATTTGAAAGCAAATTAATAACCATCCTCATCATCACAAAGAAGATCAATCCTTACTGAAGATTCTGATATTACACTTGCCCTGTCTTAACTAAGGCATAGTATTTGCCCTCCATAGAATTGAACTATATTGTAAGTAGCATATGTTCAAAACGGTTCAATGTAAAAGTATAAAATATGTGGGACTTATAGTGAGAGCATAGTTGATGGAGCATGTAGAAAGGAAGTCCACTATCTGATGAAACTCTGTATTCTCTTCACTCTTTTCCAAACAAGCGACCATGTTGTGTTGATCGACAAACTTTAAACTAGCCATGAGTATGCTCTAGATGGTTTTCGGTTATAAATAGAGGGTTTGGTAAAGTTAATTGAGATTTTGTTAAGATTGCGTTAGGGTTTGAGATGACTGACTAAGTAAACTTGATCCTTTATCTTAAGGAAAGATTTTATAAAAGGAAAGATCAAAAAATTTCAATTCATAGACCCCTATACGCAAGTTGTTGGTGGAAATATCTCAACGATATAATTTAATTAATGCAACTTTGTTTATAATAACTCTCAAACAATAGTAACGATAAAAAGGGGGCAGCACAAACTTTTGCCTGGCAGCACTATCCTTCGCCATGCTAGTAACTTAACTATTTGTGGCCTGACAAGCACTAACTTGTTAGCTATCCATTTTTTAACCCACAATACGCATCTAAATAGCCTCTTTATCTAAAAAAAACCAATCCAAGCAACAAAAATCATCACTGAAACACCTTTGATCAAAGCACTAACTCAACCTAGCAGTATAAACTTTTGTACCATCAATACCAAGTTTCTTAGTAGTATTAACTAAGTTTTATAGGGTACCAAAATTAGCCCTTCAATCCTTATTCCAAAGGAAATAATGAACTCCAAATAATCACCTAATCAACTAGAATCCATCTGCTAACTAAGATCATTTCACAAACTATACAATAAGGTAACCTGTTAATTTGCCTCCCCTAAACTAATGCAGTTATAGATTGATCATTTCCAATTTAAACACCAAAAATAAACATGCAAACATCAAAACTTAGCTAAAAGATCACCCAACATTGTCATCAGTTGTGAAATTTTCAGCACTTTGATAAGCTTTTCTCATAATGCAAGCCCTAATGAAGTTGGCCTAAACTCTAATATGCTTTTGGTTTTGGAGTGAAACACAAGATTCTTTAGAATGCATATTGTGCTCTCATTATCAATGTAGATCTTTGTGTTCATAAAATTGAACCCATAGTCTAACATCTGATTTTGAATCCATAATACTTGCCCATAGTAGTTGGCAGCAGCAACATACTCTGCCTCTATAGTAGAAGTAGCCACGATTGTCTGCTTCTTGCACTGCCATGAACAAGACTCTCTGCCAAGAAATTGAAACCACTTATTGTATATGTCCATTCAAGATTTGCTCCATCAATAGTTCACTATCTAGAAGGCATCTAGGTCAATGATGACACTTTTCGCACCCCCCTTTTGGGTAATACCAAAGGCCCAGTATAAGTTTACCCCTTGAGTGTACCTAAATGATTCCTCTCACAGCATTAAGATGGAGGACTTTGAGTTACTGAAAACCTAGAACAAGCACCGACTACAAACAATAAATCAGACCTAGAAGCAGTCAAGTACATTAAAGAGCCAATCATGGATCTATAAAGATGTATATCCACATCATCAGCTTCTTCATCCTTGGTCAAAGGCTTATGGGTCTGAATAGGAGTACTGGCAGTCTTCACACAAGTAAAATCAAATTTCTTCAGGATCTCTGCAACATACTTATCTTGACTTATAAAAATACCATCTTCTTTTTGTTTGACTTGTAATCCAAGAAAGAAGGTGAGCTCTCCCATAGAGCTCATCTAAAATCTACTCTTCATCAATGCCTCAAATTCATCACACCAAGACCTCTTTGTAGAACCAAAAATAATATCATCCACATAAACCTGTACTAACATGATATCATTTTTGTCCTTCTTGATAAAAAGAGTCTTGGTTAAAATGCTCATCTACTTATTACTTTTCAACAAGAAAGTAGATAAAGTGGCAATACCAGCTCTGGGAGCTTGTGAAACCATATAAGAAGTCACAACCTTGTAGACCTTCTTAGGGAACTTAGGATCTACAAAGCCTAGAGGTTGAGACACATACACCTCCTCATCAATTATGTCATACAAGAAGGCACTCTTCACATCCATCTGATAAACTATGAATCCCATATAAGAAGCAAAGGCCAAAAAGATCCTAATGGCTTCAATCCTAGCCACAGGAGCAAAAACCTCATCATAGTCTATCCCTTCCTCTTGCCTATATCCCTAGGCAACCAACCTTGCCTTATTCCTAACCATAACACCTCTTTCATCCTTCTTATTTTTGTTAACCCATTTTGTCCCAATTGCCTTCTTCCCATAAAGCAAATCTACAAGAATCCAAACTTTCTGAATCTCGAATTGCAGCAGTTCTTCCTGCATAGCATCAACCTTACTTTCATCTTCAAGTGCTTCAGATATCTTCTTGGGTTCAATTTGAGATAAAAAACAAGCAAATAAACAATGTTGGAAATCCTTGTGATTAATTCTTCTCTGCTTTTGAATATAACTTATAAAAGCATGGGCTCCAGAACTTTTGTTCACTTTGCTCCTTGTTTGAACTGCTGATTTTAGATCATCAAGAATTTAGGTTGAAGGATGAATGGAGTGAATCCTTGATGTTAGAATAGGAATAACATTCACAATGGTTTCTAAATTAGTGAAGTCAGTCACTGCACCCTCATCATCATAAGATGCATTGGTAAAAATACCATCATTTAGGTTGTCATAAATATCCTCAAAAGCATGTATTTGAGAATCATCTTGGTCATTAGTTTAGATAAGGGTAAGGATATAATTCCCACCAGAAGGACTAGAAGTACTAACTGGTGTGCTAGCAGTATTATTTGTGTTAGTACTGGTAACTCTAGCAGCTCCTGCTTGAAGAAGCAAATCCTTAGTATCTTAGGCAAACTCCTTTCTAAGAGCTTCAGCTGCATCATTAGCCTCCTTTTCTTGTCTTTTAAGCCTTTCAGGCTCCTCCAAAAAGGCTTGATCCTCCTGATCTACTGGCTCCTCATTTTTCTTTAAACTAGTATTCTTATTAGGCTTTTCACCATTACATTCTTATGGCTTCAGTGCTTTTGACTGTTGAAGTATAAGAAGACCATATTGGCAGTACAAAGTAGTCTTGAGCAGATTCAGCTTCCATTTCAGAATTTCCTGTATCAATATTATCTTGTGTACCTGCACTATGATTAGCTTCTTTTGGACCTGTAGTTTTGTTAGCTTGATTTTCTGATCTCGCATGCTGATAATTCATTAAATCAGTTAAATAATCAAGATCAAACAGCCAATTAGGTCCTTTCCCTACAACATTTGGTTTATTTTCTAAAAAGGTTATATGATGGTTTTCTTTAACTCTCTTGGTTTCTAAATTATATACCCTAATAGCCTTGCTATTTAGGGAATACCTAACTAAAAACCCTTCATCAGACTTCCCTTCAAACTTGCCCAGATGGTTAATGGTATTCAAGATGGTCGCATGGCACCCAAAAGGTCTTATATAGCTTATGATTGGTATTTTACCAGTTATAAGTTCATAAGGTGTCTTGTTTTAAGGCTTGGTCACTAATACCCTATTAAGGACATAACAAGCAGTATTAACTGCTTCAGCCCAAAAAGTGTTAGGTAAAAATAAATCTGCTAGCACTGTTCTAGCAACCTCAATAAGGGTCCTATTCTTTCTCTCAGCAACTCCATTTTGTTGTGGAGTTCTGGCATTACTGTATTCCCTCTTGATCCCTTTGGACCCACAGAATTCAATAATGTCCCTGTTCTTGAATTCTGTACCATTATCACATCTAATGGTTTTAAATTTTTGATTTAATTGGTTCTTAATTTGTCTTATAAAGTCCTTAAGGATTCCACTAGTTTCATCCTTAGTTCTTAAGAAGAACACCCAACTAAACCTGTTAAAATCATCAGTGATAACAAGGCAATAAGTCTTATGGTTTATGCTCTTACAATGGTAAGTCTAAATAAGTCCATATGTAAAAGTTGTAAGGGCTGACTAATAGAGCTCACTAATTTGGCCTTATAGGAGGCCTTGTGTTGCTTTCCTTTCTAACAAGCAACACAGGTGTGGTCATTTTGAAAAATCTTTGAAGGTAAACCTCTTACAAGGTTTCCCTTCACAAGTTTGTTTAAGTTTTTAAAGTTAACATGACCAAAGCCTCCTATGCCATTTGTTAGATTCATCATTGTGGCCTTGCAATCAAATAAACTAAACCTCTAGAAGCAAAATGTTCTCTATGTGAAACTGTACATAATTTTTTGTCTAGGGATTCTAAGTAATGAATTGATTTTCAATTAGGATAACTAAAGTCAGAAGACAATACAAACATTCATGTTGTGAAAGAACCTTGTTCTTCTTGTCACAATGTAAACATCTGTGACACAAAAAAGATGTTGAATGTTGTAGTTCTTCACAAAGCACACATCTCAAATCTAACTTTCTAATTTATAATTTTACCTTACCAGTTTATGTCACCTTTAACTAGACCTTCCAAAAGCAATAGGGCCACCATTATAGTCTTGATATTCAGCAAGGTAGGCCTTGTTTCCATTCATGTGCCTCGAACATCCACTATCAACAATCCCTTTGTTCTTTAAAGCTCTTTATGGATTATCTTGCACATTAAATAAGAGAGATTAGTTTCTCTTAGGGATCCAAGCCATTTTGGGCTTGGGTCTGCCTAGTGGATCTTCAGAATTAACACATTTTCTAGAATTTAATCCACCATTGTATTTGGAGAATTTGTTCTAGTAATGTCTTTTGGGTCTCCAATTACAACCTGCTGAGGGCTTAACAGCAGTTTCCCTTTTTCCCCCAACAGCACTAACTGCTTTTACCTCAGCAGTATTAACTTTTTGATTTAAAAAATTTGTTCTTGGTGCTATTGTTCTATTAAATAGCCTTCTGATAGGTGAATGAGACTTATGAAAATTATCTCTTAGTCTGTTTTCATTCACAATGGGTCTAACAGCATTAACTTTCCTAGCAGCACTAGTTGATATTGCTTAACTATTAAAATTATGGCTAGTAGTATTAACTGGAATTCTACCAGTTCTAGTTAGTACTGCTGTTGGAATAAACTAGTTTTGGTGATTCAATCTTTGCACATTGATACACACTGGTCTATTCTCCCCTTAACCAGTACCCTTACCCTTCTTTTTGTTCAATTCAACCTATTTAGCCATTCTTTTCTCATGAAAGTCACAATCTCTAATAAGATGACTAAAACTGCCACATACAAAACATGCCTTTTTAGTAAACTCATATCCCAAACCCAACCTTTTAGACATTAAACCATTCCAGTCTCTCTTGTCAGCTTTAAGACTTGGATTATATGTGTTTTGTTCTTTAACAATTTCCCTATGAGTTTTTACATGCTTAACAAAAGCAAAACTAGGTCTTTCCTATTCTTTTGAAGGTTGAATCACATATTCATTATCACTGTCTGACTCATACTCCTCTCAATGAATAAGTAAAAGATCCATCAACCAACTATAGTTGACTAACACTTTGTTTCAACTACAACTGGTCCAGGCACATATTCAAGTGTTTCTACACTAGAATTGGACTCATAAGAGTCAAAATTACTGGTTTGAGTATCAAATTCACTAGTTTTAGACTGTTTTGGACCATATGTGAACATAGAATCATCTACTTCCAATCAAGGACCTAAGCATATAATTTCCAGTCATTGGAGGTACTTGCATGCATGCCTTCAACATTTGCAAATCTATCATGCATAGGACTATCTTCTACATCACTTGACCTACTGTCAAATACACTTTGAAAAACTTCATTTTCATAACTTAAGACACCATCATGTACTTGATCTCCATACCCAAGTCCAGATTTGTCCCTTTTACTCATCTGATTGTTTAGCAATTTACTAAGGCCTTTAGAAGAACTTTGAAAATTCTCAAGTTTGGTTTAATTCTCTTTTCCTTGTTACAGCTTCTGCTAATAAGTTTCTTATGATATGAAGCATCAATCAGTTTTATCATCTAAATCAATTTTCATAAATCTAATCTTTTCCTCATACCAAAGTTGATTTTTCTGAATACAACTAATTGAGCCTCTACATTTTTTAAAGCTTGAGTATAGGCTTGAATTTCTATACTAGTATCACCAAATTGTTCCCTTTGTTCAATCTTATAATTTGTTTTAATTTGCATAAGATTCCTCACATCATTAGAACAAAGAAGTCACTCAGTGTCAAGAGCCCTGAATTGCTGTAAGCCATCAAAGCAAAGTTCTCTTGTTTATCCTCTACATGATCAGTCCAATCAATACCTTCCTCATCAAGAGTTCCCAAAGCTTTAGGTTCCTCCTGTTTTCTAGGTCTCCTTCCATTGTCTTTTGATTTATATCCAGTGTTTCCTTTTGATCTACACTATCTAGCAAAATGCCCTGTCTTGTGACAATTATAGCATTCGACTTTGGTCTTCTCAAATCTAACTGGTTCCTTAGCATCAAAATGCAGCTTTCTCCCTGTGTTCTTATAGAACTTCTTCAATCTTATGGAAATCATGGCCACTTGCCATTTCAAGTCCATCTCTTCTAAATCAAACTCATCACGCTGCTCCAGATCTTCATGATCCAAATTTGGAACCCCTGGATGAATAGCAAGAATGATACATAAAGTTACATCAGTGTATAGAAGAGTTTTCCCTTTGTGAGTTGAAGCCCAAGAAGAAGTAGATAAACCCAAATCAAGTACTAAAATCCTTGTACTGCAATTGCAGTCAGAAGAAATAAAGGCAACATTCTGTGCACTAGAAGATGATCCAGTAGAGCCTTTAATATCAGACTCAAAGACTCTAAGATTGTTATAGAGATCATTAATACAAAGACTATCCACTCCTGGCTTGGTCCTCATGACTAAGGATACTCGGGACCAGGAAGAAGGTAAAGACCTAAAGAACTTCTGATCGGCATCTTCAGTGGAGACACCTGCACCATGAATCTCAAGTTGACTCAGAAGACATTGAAACCTGTCATAACCTTTGTGCAATCCTTCTGAGTTGGATAGAGAAAAGCCTTCAAATTGTTGCTTCAGAATGTATTTCTGCATCTTCTTTGATTCTAGAATATTAGTATATTAAGTATTAACGCCCACTCTTAATGATCGACACACTACTTACCAGCGAACCTACAATCGATCGGGTACACTGCCCGTTAGTGTTAGTTAATAGGTAAAGTCGGTAAAATATAAATAGTAAAGCTTGATACTTTTTATCATTTGAATTTCTCAAAAAGTCTTTATATAATTACCTATACTAAACGACACATTAATGAGTCTAGCATCATTGGGATACCAATTTTTGTGGCGATCAAGCTTAACCCATCCGATGTATACGCAACCAACGGGACATTGTAACACCCCCAAATTGGGTCGCAGCGGAATATGGGTCCGGGGCGTGTTACTTCTCAGATCAATAACACAAGATATATATAGAACGACCAAAAAGTCATTTGAAAACGATACATTGGATTTAACAAAGTAATTGTTACATAAGCCCGAAGCTTAACTTGTTCACTTGATCAAAATACAAAGATTTTCAGCCCATAACAGATAACAAAATGAAATGCGACAAAATCTTTAATGCACGACATCCAAATCAAAACCACCAATGTATCCATCGCACCTCGTGCTTATTGATCCCCTGAAAAACATTGCTTTAAAACGTCAACAATAATGTTGGTGAATTCATAGGTTTGATAAATCATATATTGTAGGACCACAAGATCTCCCAAGTGTATGATAATGCAACAGATGTAGATATCATATAAATGTAATTACGTTGCTCTAAGCTCCAAACTAATAGTCATAACCAAGGCTCGAACTCTTAGCGGTGGTTCTCGTTCTTTCCTGCTTAAAGCGTCAGCAACGACATTTGCTTTCCCCGGGTGATAACGAATATCGCAATCGTAATCACTTAATAACTCCAACCATCGTCGTTGCCTCATGTTTAGCTCTTTTTGATCTAGAATGTGTTGCAAACTCTTGTGGTCGGTGAACACTGTACACTTAGTTCCATATAAATAATGTCTCCAGATCTTGAGAGCAAATACCACTGCACCAAGTTCTGATGCATAAGAAATTACTTTTTCTCTCTGCATCAATACAGCGCCCAAACCCTTCTTCGAAGCGTCGCAGTATGCGATGAAATCTTCGCTTCCTTCAGGTAATGCAAGGATTGGTGCACTGCACAACTTTTGCTT